>ML975287.1:1017-172762 GCA_010015605.1 Decorospora gaudefroyi
AAGAAGAAGAAGAAGAAGAAGAAGAAGAAGAAGAAGAAGAAGAAGAAGAAGAAGAAGAAGAAGAAGAAGAAGAAGAAGAAGAAGAAGAAGAAGAAAGAAAAACTCTCAGAATATAGTTAGAATTTTTTTTAAAAAGTGATTTAATAATTTCTTGTCTCTATGTGTTTTTTTGGCGTTTCCGCCAAAAAAAAAACCCCCCACACTATGGGTAGTATTTATGGAGAGAACGCAAGCTATAAATACACACAAAGTCTCGTGACACCCAACAATTCACAACAAAAGTGCAAAGCCGCTGTGACTTTGGTGGTCAGCAGCTTCCCTCCCCTTCCTTCTTTATGCATGGCAAACAAAAAACAAACAAAAGAACAGAGGAAGAGAGGAACGGCTAGACAACTATTCGCAGGCGGCTGAACACACGCTGAGCCAGTAAAACACTAGGGGAGACCATGCATATTAAATTTTACGTACTTTGCTGCAGCTGCAGCTGCAGACCCAGGACTGGATTGGAAACAGAAAGAATAAAAAGAAAAAAAAAAAAAGGAAAAACTTGCATAAGTGGTATATAAAAACAAAGGAGAGTGCCCCAAGAGAGTTCAAGGAAAGATAAGGTACATGGTATATCGACATGCCGAGATATGTGATCCAAAAGGTAAGCAAGGGGGAGGGCATCAGTGTAGCTGTGGCAAAGCCGTGCGCCGGGCAGGTATCGTAAACGTTTGAACAGTTGCGAAACGGAAGGTAATAAGATCGAGGTTTTTTTTGGGAGGCCAGAAAGAAAGTGCGATCAAGGGGGAATATAGACCAGACAGGACGCCGCCCCCCACCCTCCCACAACTCTCCCAAGGTATATACAAAATTGAAAAATGCCCCCAACCGCTGAAGACGCCATGACCGAACGCGTTAAAAACAAGTCGTGGACACATGTATAAGGTAGTGAATGTGAGTTATAAAGCTGGCGGCGGCGGAGCACTCTTCTTGCGGCTGAAGATGGTGCGCGTCCTGCTCTTATCGCGAGCCTTCTTCTCTGAAGTATCTTTCTTCGCCGAGCGCCCGGACCGGACTGATCGCGCATCAGCGCCATCGTCCATGTACTTGTCTTTGTAGATCCAGCTGTTGCCAACCATGCTGACGCCCTTGGCTTCTGCCGCACGGTAGAACTTGGCAGCCTTCTTCATGTCTTTCTTGCAACCGACACCTTCAGCGTAACAGTAGCCCGCTTCCACCAGCGCGTCTGCGTCGCCCCAGTTTCCAGCAATTTCGTAACAGCGGAGTGCTAGTCCCTTGTCTTGAGGAGCACCCCAGCCGTTGCCGTAGCACTTGCCGAGCTCGTAAATTGCCACCGCGTATTGTGCACGGTGCTGTTTCTTCTTGATTATGTCGGTCGGCTGCCCATGCTTAGACTGATCCTCATCGTCAGCAACTTCTAGTTGCCCAGAATCAACGGCCCGACGCAGCCACTGCAGAGCTTCTGATTTGTTCTCGCGCATGCCCCAGCCGTGGCGACAAGCCAAGCCATACCAAAACATGGCTTCTGCGAGGCCAGAGCGGGCGGCGAGGCGAAGATGGTAGGTAGACTTCAGAAGTTCGCCCGCTTCATGAAGCTCGATGCCCATATCGCAGTGTTGCTGGGCCGTGATTTCTCCACCGGATCCGGCAGTTCTGGCACGAATCGTGCTATTGCTCGAGGTAAGAGATGGCGCACCATGGTCGAATGATGCGTTGCGAGTCGGCTCTGGCCGTTGTTGCAGTCTGGCTTGATCGAAGGAACGGGGCGGTGAATCTGGGGAGGGTGGTCGTGCTTGGGTCTGGTTTGGCTGATCCCATGTGATCTGACTCTTGAAAAAGTCTTCAATGCCAACAGACCGTCGATCCACCATCCTGCCCCGGGGGAGGTTGAACTTTGTATATGTATAAGACGGCGCGGGGTTGTTGGCAAAGTCGCCTGACCTGCGGAAATCCTCGCTCACCATGCTGACAGGTGTGTGGACCGTCTCGTTCGCGTAGTTTGTAGTAGGGCTGTCGTGTGAATCCTGGCGTCGGAGTTGACTGTCAAAGGACGGTCTCATGTATACACTCTCCTCAGAAGCCTGTCGCGATGGTCCGTCGGTCGACCTTACATCCAAGGAAGGTCGCGGGCTCTGTCGGCTCATGGGCCTCGAGAAATTGTATGAGGGACGCGGGAGGGTTGAGCCATTCATCGAATAGTCCGAAGCCGCTGACGGTGATCGGGGAATAGGCGGGCCTGTGGCGGGGGTAAAGGGAGAGTGGGCTCTAGAAAGGCTGGAGCTAGGGGACAGGTTGCGGTTCTGGTGTATGGAATCGTACGACCCGCTGAGTGACATGTCCTCGACCTCATCGTAGCTCTCGCCCGATGCTGATCTCATGCTTGGAGATGCTCGTGGAGAACGGTTGGCGTGCAGGGAACTAGACGACCTTGGAGGGAGAAGGTTGGATCGCGGTTGGGATCTGTGCTGCGAGTCGCCCGATGGCTTCCTTTGCGGACTCAAGAACATGTGAGAGGCGGGCGGTGGCACATGGGGGCTGACGGGCGTGGCTTCGCGCAGTCCAATATGAGGCTCCGCCGAGTCGGGCGAGCGCGATCTGGGTATGTCGAAGTAGCCCTGGGGTGAAGTGGCCGGGCTTGCCTCAGCAATGGTAGCCATGGGGCTCTGCAGCGGCCCAATCGCATAGTGCGGCTCGGGCTCGTCGCCGCCGAACTGGGGATAGAAAGACTTGTGCTTGTCCGACACCTCCTGCCGAGGAGAAGCCTCAGGTCGTTGGGGGTTGGCCGAGCCCGCGTCTTCATTGGGCGAGTTGACGGTCGAATTGGTGAGGGAGGAAAAGTAGCCAGAGCGGTTCCCGAACTCGTTCTGGATGGTGAGAGGAGCCAGGCGACTGAGGCGCCGCCCCGTCTTGTCCTGCTGCTCGAAGCGCTTCGCGAGCAGTCGTCCCTGGAGTGCGAGGGCGTCCAGAGGGGAAAGGGCGGGTGGCACTTCGCCGGCGCGCGGGCTAGGCAGGTCAGCGAGCGACAAGCTGCTCATGCTGGCGCTGGCGATGCTTCCTAGGCCCTGGTTGGGGTTGCTGGGAGGGTCGAATGACTGCGAGCGGAACTCGAGGCCGCCCGGGCGTTCTGGAGTGTTTGCCATGGTGAAGGCGGAGGCGGGAGAGCGGTTGTCTTCAACAAGGGTATCTCATGGAATCGGGTGGGGACGGTCGATGACGCCAGGCCGTCATGCGCGCAGTCGGGCAGAAGTCGAGGAACAATGCGGGTGAGTGTGGCCACATCAAACGGGGGTTGTGTCGGTGGGAGGGCAGGCGCAAGTGGTGGTGCGTTGGTCGTCGGCAGGAACATGGAAGGGGGGGTTATGCAGCGCGAAGGAGCGGATACGACAGCAAGCGTCGAGTGGAGTGGCAGAGGTAAACGCCTGGCAGTGCAGCGACTCTGGGGGCCTCGCAGGCTTGTATCCTCGGTTTAGCGCAGTCGCGGGCAATAATAGACAGACCCACGACCTCCTGAAACCGCGGTGGACCGGCTTCGTGTCTGGGAATCCCCTGGTGCACTACCAATCGGGCCCCTACCCTGCAGCGACAGCCGTTGTGGCCCCTGCGCGCCGCCATCATCATGCACCTGCACCACCAGAGCAGCTTTGGGAGGCCCTGCATCCCCCCCATGATCCCCATGATCTCATCTTGCACAATATCATGATGACTTCTTTTTTCGTGTCCAACACTCCTTTGCTTTTCCTGCACGCCTCGTACACGGGCAAGATTCACACAACCACCATCGGCTCGACTGCCCTGTTTCACCACCACCTTTCGTATCCGCGCTCGGCTGGTGGCCTGTTTGGGCGTGGCCCGCCAATATGGTGGCACATGCTTCGCGTCACTTCATTTGCTCTGATCATGGCAGATTGTGGAGCAGAACATGTTCCAGAACACTGCTCATTAAACTCGCGACCCATCTGAGGTGCTAACCTGCTGCCCATTCTGCGAACCATCGTTCTTGCAACGCCAGACGTCAAGAGATCAAGTTTCCCTACTAGCTAATAATCGCCCGTCTGACCATAACACAAGGATTGACTGGAGTGTACTCGTGGCGAAGCTCCGACTGCGAATTTAAACACTGCACGCCCTGCTGGCTGGAGCCTCTTCGGCGCTTTCCTACTCGTCCATGACATTATCTAATAATTGTTCCCCCACCAATCTCACATCGTTCAACTGTCGCTCAGGACGTACTACGGAGTACTCTTAGTTCCAGACGCACGGCTGGGCGTGACATTCTCGCTAATTATTGACTCAGCTGCCATCGGCGTTGGTGGGTCCCGGGAGCACAGTTGGAAGATGACGTTGAGTGTCGTGTGCGTCTCCATTCCCTCGGCATCCTGCCATCGAGATTCGAGAGCGCCATCAAGCGATCGCATCGATCTTCTCCCACGACTGTAGCTGTACACTATCTTCTAGTCTCGGCTTCGACGCCGTGTCGAGGGATACACGCTGTAAGCCCATCATCCACCCAACAAGGCCAGACGGTGCCCAGTTGCCTACTAGATCGTACGTGACACTTCCGCGCCCAACGCGCCACACTTTTTGCGGCCGCTTCTGGGTGAGTGCGTCGAATACTGCGTTGTGTAGCGCGCGGAGCGAACTACCAGTGTGATTGAGCAATCCCCTGTTTTGCGCGGCACGCGTTTGGTTTTCGAAGTTGTTGGCATACAGCGCTCTCGTTGTCGCGGGCCAAGCATGCGGGCTTCCAAACGCCTTTGTCTGGAGATGATGTTTGGGGCCCACATTGCTCAGATCGAAAGTGCCGAGATGAAACTGGAGCACTGGGATGCCAAGGGTTCCTAGCTCGGCTCGGAGGGAGGCAAGGAAGCCCTCGAGTGCGCTCACGATGGTTGTCTCCACACTATGGAACGGCGGCCGCAATGACGCAATGATGCTGGGTGTGAGCATCAGAACGCGCGATTTGAACTCACAGATGGTTGGTAGCAGCGCTTGGGTCACCGCAATCGTGTTGAGTACTTTGGCGTTGAGTGCATCCGACCAGAGTTCAGGAGGAACTGTCTCGACAGGGCCAGTAGGGTATATCATGTCGGGCACGAGGATCACACCCTGGAGGTTGAGATTATGCGGGCTGGCCCCGGAGAAGGCGACGTGCGGTTTTGTCAGAAGTTCGTTGAAGCGCTCCACGGCTTCTTGCGTGCCCAGTGTGTCTACAACATCCAGATGGAGGGGCCGCACGTCTGCCCTTGATTCACTCAGTACCTGCTGTTCCTCGTCCATATTCGAGCACACGATGTATACGATGAAGCCGCGTCTCTCGAGGTCTAGGGACAGCGATCGGACCAAGGGCGAGTTGGGAGGACCGGCGAGCACTGTCTTCTGTCAGTCATGACTTTCCGCTGCGCCATCTGCCCCTTGCTCACCAACAACCTCTCTCCGTGCGCCATTGCTCGCTCTTCGCGCTCTCCGCTTGCGATTGTACTTTCTCCGCTCTCGCCACACTAGAAAGCCGCCGGTGCCGACGAAGGCGACTATCGCTGCTGTGATCGCACGGTTCCTCAGCACCCAGTCTTGCAGGCGATGAAGGTATGTGTCGTGGACGAGATGCGGGGCTGCGGGCGATGGGTGTGGTCGTGGTCGTGCGCGTTCGGGGAGCCATCCTTGGGGAACACTTCTCTTGATATAGCCAGCTACGTGGGCAAAATGCGCATCGGTTGCATCCCATATCGATCCGGTGAAGTTGCGGACGTCATTCGAGTACTCCGCTAGCTTGGGCTACGTCAGCGAAGGCGAAAGCCTAGTGAAGCCGCGGCCATACTCACCACATCCAGAAACTGCTGGTCGTCGCTCGTCATACTGTCACGGTCACGAGGAGACGATGGAATAGAAGTTATGGAGAAGCTGCACTGTGTGAGGATGCTTCAAAGCGTTGCCTGCGGAGGTGATCGTAAGACCCGCTGGTGTACTACGTCAAGTAGCTGACTCGCGCAATCATCCCGCCGCACACGGTCACACGTGACAGCCCGAGCCGTCCGCCTTTGCGCCACTCACACCTCTGCATCTGCACGCTTGCTGACCCTGCATGTAGATCGCCTTTCAGCTCTTGCACTTGCATACAATAGCTTCGTTAATTACCGGGGGTAAAGACGAGAAGTGCCTGGTAGGTAGAGGCGCATATTTTCATCTTTCTGTCTCTCGCTGCGCAGGTGCTGCCATCAACCACAGACAGACGCGTTGAGTAGCATAGCTTACGTGGCTGGGTCTCGCTGTTTGCCTCTTCTGCTAGTCATCTTTCGTATTTTTATTCCATCTACTTCTTTGCCGCCTAATCCATAGCTTTCTACTGCAGGCTGGTCGCATCGCCTTTCTACCCCGAAAGGCTCACTACTGCACTGCATCCAACCAGCAACCTTCTCCTCAAACGGCAATCTACCAGCAAGTTACCGCGCGCCAAGCCCTGACACACTCACTCCCAGAGCGAAGATATGAAAGAAATAGATGCGCATTTCGATGCGTATGAGCATCTAAAACACCTGCCGAGAGATGGCGAAGCATTGCTCATGCTCCGTAAGGCTGCATCCATGGTCAAGCCGATGATGAGGAAGCGGGGCTGGAAGGTTAGGACATTGGCTGAGTTCCTGCCCGATGAGCCTCAGCTGCTGGGTAATAAATCCTTCAGTAGGTAGCTAGTCTGAATCCGGGCTAACCGACCTACAGGTCTCAACATCAACCGTACAGAGAGGATCCTCATCCGGCTGAGATATCATCATGATTCTAGGCAGTTTCTATCCATGGAGCAAGTTACTGACACCTTACTACATGAGCTGTCACACATCATGTTCGGCCCTCATAATGCCGACTTCAACAACCTCTGGAACGAGCTCCGAGATGAGCACCAGTCGCTTCTCATGAAAGGCTATACCGGCGAGGGCTTCCTATCGCAAGGCCAAAAACTCGGTGGTAGGCGCATGCCACTTGACGAAATGCGACGCCAGGCTAGAACAGCCGCCGAGAAACGCAAATCTACTACCAACGCCAACGCTGGAGGTCATCGGCTAGGCGGTGCAGGACCTGTAGGGCGCGACGTGGACATGCGCAAGATTATTGCGGATGCAGCGTCAAGGAGGAGCAGCATTACTGAAGGTTGCGCCAGCGGAAGTTCAGAAGCTGGGCGATTGGCCAACCAGCAAGAGCAGGATGGTTTCCGAACGACGGCTGAGCAGGATGACGCCAACGACTGGGCCATTGCACAAGCACTACAAGACCTCATGTATGATGAAGAGATGCAGAGACTTGGTGCGCCGACAGGCCGTGGCGGGCTGAGCTGGGACCCTCAGAACGGATTACAGTTCGATAGCAATCAGTCCTCACGTACTACTTCACCAACACAGAGTTCTCCAGGAGGTCTTTCTTCTTCCACGCTCACTACAACACAACCCTACCCAACACGCAGTACCTCCCATCCCTCACAAAGCCGCCCTCTATCGCGACTAGTCACACAGTCCTCCTCCCGAACCACCTCCACCCGGCTCCCAACATCCATACGAACACCACCCCGCCTCATCTCCCAAGACGAAGAACAACGACGCAACAAACAACTCCCACCCACACCACCCCCACCATCCCCAACCCCACCCCTATCCCCCCAGCCCCTCACCGTCCCCACCGATCCCACCAAATGGGCCTGTCCCCAGTGCACACTCCACAACCCGCTCGATTACCTAGCCTGCGAGGCCTGCGGCTTGGAACAGCCACCCCAACCCATCCCAGAGCACAACCGCTTCGAACCATCATCATCATCCCACACCGCCCCTAGTTTACCCCAACCGCCCCCGCTGTCTAGCTTGAGGGGTCAGGGCGCCACCCCGTTTGAGCCCGCGAGGGGCAGGCTGGGCTGGAATTGTTTGAATTGTGGGACTTTTATGGAGTCGGAGTGGTGGACTTGCTCGCTTTGTGGGACTATGAAGGCGGATTCGTAGGTCTTTGTGGTTGGTCGTAGTTCTTGGCTAGGAAGTTCATTAAATGAAAGGCGTCTATCTTAATCATTGAATCGTGTCTTTTGTTCCATGCGAATTTTTGGAATGCAAATTTCTTCTTTAGCTCTCTTTCCAAAAAATTAAGTTAATGTCGGCTTGTTTCTGGTATGAGTACACTTTTTGATGAATTAATGCTATTTTGGCAAGAGATGTGTGTGCGTGTATGCCGCATGCATGCATTTCAGGACCATCATCACTAGAGAACGAATATATATATATATATCAAAACCAACCCCGCAATCCTTCAAAAGAAACAACACAACAAACACTTCATCACCAACAACCCCCCTCTTAAACCACCTATCCCACACTTCCTCTCCTCTTTTATTCATCTTAACTCAAACCTCAACCCCTATCTTTCGTTGTCAAGTCAATCTGGAGATGGAGATGGAGATGCTATAGCGCGGTCGAAAGAATTATATACTACTTACTCCGCGTACTCGAAAAAAGGTTGTAATTGTAGCCCGCTTCTCTGAACTTTACAGTGATATATATTTATGTACGTACTACTATGCTAACACTCTTTGTTTGTGCTTCTGCTGCCGCTGGGTAGGTTTATTCGTGTACGGTGATTTTTTGTTCACGTCATGTTTATCGTGTGGATGGCAGATATGGTTGGGCTCGCTCGTGTGAGTGTTTGTAGGCGCGGACACGTGGAGTGAGGGAATGGGAATGTGCGATATCGCAGTGTTTACATGTGGGGACTTGGAGTGGTGTGGTAGTAGGGGAGATAAGCTTGGAGTGACGTGGAGGTATTGTCTTTGTGGGGCGCGGACGGCTGGTTCTGGCTGGGTAGGTAGGTAGGTATGTGATGGGTGTTTTCACTTGTGTCATTGTACGGGTCGGGCTTTATTCTCACTTGATTGGGCTCAGAGGATATATGTTTTTCTCACTGAATTTATTTTCTTCCTAGGCGTCTGTTCCGGATTCTGGCCTTGAGCTTCCCCCGCTCAGCGTCTACGTCGGTCTCCGTGACAACCAGCTGTCCGTTTGCACACACCTCTATTCTGCAATTTTAGCGCCTCTAAATACTTGTCACGTCGCAAGAAAAAGTCTCCGCTACCCAGTGGAAGTAGCCCCCAGCAACCGACAACAGCACAATGCCGTCGCTCAAGGACCTCAACTGCTCAATCGAGCTCTCGGACAATTCCAAAGCATTACAAGAGTTCGGCACCACATACGGTGACGGCTTCGTCGAAACCTTCGTTCCCGTACCTAGCACGCCGCAGTCGTTCTCCATCCACCTCACATCGAGCAAGTTCATCGCGCCGGGGATTGCGATATTCGTCTATGTGGACGGTGTCTACCAATGCAATCGCAACAGACAAGACCTGAAGCTGCGCAAGCCGTCGGACAGCCGCTCGCTAGTCGACTTTCGAGTCCGACAGAAGGAGGAGAAGCAGAAAGATGGGTCGATGATCGCGCGAGAGTGGACGTTCGACAAGCTGAACATTTGTAAGTTATTACAGGTACCTAGTACGAGCATGTGTTCGGGGAGGGCTGACCAGCCATAGCGTCAGCAGATGATGCACCAAACAAATGCTCTCCAAACATACTGGAGAATATAGGCTGCATAGAAGTCGTTGTCCTGCGGTGCGCCGGTACACGCAATGCCAAATCAACATCGACGATGAACTTGGACGGCGCAGGCGACATGCCAGATTCTCACTTCGGCTTAGACGGCGGCCGCTCTACGCCCTCAAACGAGAAGTCTATGTACGACGATCGTCCACCTTTCTTCAACACCTTTGGCAGTGGCTTCGGCCCGCCACCACCCATCTCCTCCTACCACTCGCCATATGCCGAGACCGTGCACAGCCACCAAGGTCCGACATCGAAGAGCCGTCGTAGTACTCATGCTGCTCGAGAGACTTCCCCGCGAGCTTCGTTAGCTCGCCACTCGCGGCCCCATTCCAGATACTCTGAGTGTGTCAGCCCGGGCGCACGACGATCCAGCGGTCTGCCCCCGTCAGGTTTCCAATACGGTAGCGGGCCCATACCGCGTGATGGAGAACCTTTCCAGAACCGCTCGTCTAGTGCTGTACTCATCAACCCTCCCGGTATGGATCCGGTGTGGCTGAACCAGCTGCTTACCACGGCAGTGAAGCAGGGTGTAGAGGAGTCACGGCGGCGCGAGGTGCAGTCAGAGGATGCTAGGCAGCATAAGAAGCATACCTCTGACGTGGATACTACGAGGCAACCACCAGGAGCATGGCCAGAGTCTCCATTTGTCACCGCCGCACAGCCGCACCGACAATCCGAGCCAGCCGAGCAAGGTAAGCGCAATCATGATAGTGACAGAGACACACCGTGGTCGCGAGCCGAGTGGGGTAAGCGCCCTCCACGGAGCAGAGCAGGTACCCGCGTCACTTGGAATTCGGAGCCGGTGTGGGAGACGGATTCGTCTAGCATGAAGGGATGGGACTCGCGAGAAGAGGAGACGCCGTATGACTCCTGGGATACGGAAGAAACCTGGGCGACAAACAAGGCAAACGGATGGGAACCTGTTGACCCACCACCAAGGGCTAGGGCACCGATTGTTTCTACTCACTTCGATACACTACCAGCCGTGCCGACCACTGCACGCTCACGCGATCGAACGCGCTCAAAACACGGCTCTCGGCGCGCGTCCCGCTCCAAGTCCCGCTCAAAAGCCTCGAGACGCGAGCTTGAGACGACCTCTTCTTCGGACGAAAATGAAGGCTGGACTCACATCGAGCATACGCAGCCGCCGCCATCAGACTCTGTTCTTTCCTTTGGTAGCTCGACCGATACCCTTCGACCATATCACTCCCGAAGCCAGATAAACACGCCAAGGAGCAAGTCCAAGAGTCGTTCCCGGCATCCAAAATCGACCCATCGGGGCCACGAGCGGAAATCGTCACGGCACTCACCCACCTGGCAGCCGCAGGTGCTACACACAGGTGCTGCTCCCTCGCTGATAACTCGTGTCACGCCAACTGTTATGAACGCTCCCATTCCACCCGTCCCAACTGAGCTACCTCCACGGAACCTCAGCGTAAACGGCCAACCAGCTCTACCGATTGTGCCACCCCCGGGCTGGGGTTCCGCAGTCGGAAAGAAATCGAGGAATAACAACCATGCTAGTGGCGTTTTGTGCCCTGCGCCGTACGCAGCGTCGTCATTGAATGAGGTCGTGAAGAGTACACTGGGTGTCAATAATTGGGAAAATCGGTCGACTTCTTCTTCGTCTTGGGGTAGTAATGGGAAGTCTGGTGCTGGTAATAGTGCGTGGGGGGAGAAGAGTACAGATAAGGCTGGCTGGGGTGATGGGCATGGTAGCGGCTGGGTAGAAAGGAAAGCTCAGGAGGGGGATAGAAATGGATGGGAGGCGGTGAACAATGAGGAAACTGGTGGTTGGAGCAAGAAGGACGATGATCATAACGGTGGCTGGAGTCAGAAGAACGATGACCAAGCCGCTGGTTGGAGTCAGAAGAACGATGATCAGGCCGGTGGTTGGAGTAAGAAGAACGATGATCAGGCCGGTGCCTGGAGTAAGAAGAACGATGACCAAGCCGGTGGTTGGGGCAAAATTGACAAGGTGGAAGACGTCAAAACTAGCGGATGGGACACGAAAGCCACCGACTGGAATGCACAAAACAGTCCTCCAAAAGAGAAGAAAGCCGATGAGTGGACCGGCCTAAAAGACGCTCTCAAGAACGCCCTCACCACTCCCCAAGCCCCAGCAGCAGCACGACTAGAAACCCAACCTCATCCCAACCAAGACCACGACACCAAAACCAACAACACTTTCCACTGGGACACGGCGAATCCCTGGCAACAAGACCCGACCCCAACCCCACCCACAAAACCAGCCCCAACCCCACCCAAAAAAACATCATCCCCCCCACCCCCCACCAACCGCCACCACAGCACCAAATCCCTCATCCCCAAACCCCAAGCCCCATCTCCCTCCCCCCTAAACCCGCACTGGCAATTCCCACCACCACGCAGCTCCAGCCCCGCCCACGAAACCGGACCCTCCTACATCACTGGCCCCAAACAACCCCGCTACACCATCCACCCCTCCATCTCAAACGAAAAGCGTATCCAGCACCAGGTTCGGCCCGGGAAATCGATGCAGTATGGGCATGCGGTGGGTAGACCGCAGTATTTGGATGGGCTGGATAGGCCGTATGCTGTGTTTCGGTTCAAGTATCGGAGTTGGGATGTTTTGGGGGATATGTTTGGGGTGGGGAAGGGTGAGGGTGAAGGGAAGGCGGGGAAGGGAAAAGGGGAGAAAGACGCAAAAAAGGAGAAAAATCAAAAGGAAAAAAGCGCACAGACTGATAATGATGCTGCGACTCAGCATTGGACGGAGAAATGGGTGGAGAGGCATTCGCGTCCGCAGAGTGAGAAGGCGGGGAGTTTGGGTGGGGCGAAGGAGAAGGAGAAGGAGAAGGAGCAGGAAAAGCAAAAGCAAAAGGAGAAGGAACAGAAACAGGAGAAAGAGAAAGAGAAAGAGAAAGAGAAAGAGAAAGAGAAAGAGAAAGAGAAAGAGAAAGAGAAAGAGAAAGAGAAGGAGAAGGAGAAGGAGAAGGAGGAAGGGGAGGGGGGTTGGAATGCGGAGACTTGGAATCAGAATGGAGATGGTGGTGGTGGATGGGATTGGGGAGGTGGAGATATACAGTGGTGAAAAGGCGAGAGGGCCGAGTTTCTTGGGTCTTTTTGCTGGTTTTTTGGGGGGTGATTGGTGTACTTGGTATGAGTGTGAGTGAGGGGAGAGATAGTATTTGATGGAATGGGAAGAAAGTTTGTTCCATGATGAGGAATCGATTGTTGGACAAGATGATGCTTGGGGTATGTTATTTTCTTTCATTTCATTTCATTTCCAAAGAAAGAAGAGATCTACATGATATCACACTTGCTAGGCAATCCACAAGGACCCTCCTTCTTCTTAGACTCCTCCGTCCTTTGCTGCGGCTGCGACGCCGTAGCAGGTGTAGGAGTAGTTGTGCTCGCCGCAGCTGTATCTCCATTCACACCCGAAGTACCAGTCGTAGCCGCAACCGGAGTCGTCTCCTCCGTCTTCTTACCATCTAGTCACGGATGCGCCTTAGCAACAGCCTCGTAAAAGGCCTTGCCCTGCGCCTTGGCAATATCGAGCTCGAGGGATGTGGGCTGACGCGAGCCATCGCCCGCAGAGAAGGTACCCGCGCCCCAAGGGGAGCCACCGTGGACTTCGTCCAGGTTTGACAGCATAGCTAGACCATTGGCATTAGCAACACCGATCCCACATCGCAATCGGCAAGAGGATATCAAGTTTTTTCTCGACTTACCGAAAGAAGTCTTGTATCCCAAGGGCACAAAGATGAAACCGTGGTGCACAAGCGTGCTCATACTCGCAATCGCGGTGCTCTCCTGGCCGCCGCCCAGCGTCCCCGTCGAGATGAAGACACCAGCGTATTTACCCCAGAAGGAGCCCTGCTGCCACTGCTTGCCCGTCTTGTCCCAGAAAGTTTTTAGCTGGGCCGGAAAGTTTCCGTACCTAGTTGGGATGCCGAAGAGGATGCCGTCGAATTCTTCGAGCACGGCTGGGTCTTCGATGACGGGCACGTCGGCTTTGGCCGGCGCGTACATCTTCTCGAGCACATCTTGCGGGAGCGTCTCGGGGACTCTGTGGAGGCGGGCATGGTTAGATTTTGTGGGGTATGGGAATAAATGAGATGGAATTGAGGAACGCGAGGATTGGGATGTTGGAGAGAGTGTATTGTACGTACTGGAAGATCTTGGCCTCGCCACCAGCTTCCTGGATACCCTTCAACTCAGCATCGGCCTGTGGAATTCCTTGTTAGTGGGACTCCTACTTGGGTGCCGGCAACAGCAACAGCTCACAAACGTACCAATTGCTTGATGTGGCCGTACATCGAATAGTACACAATCGCAATCTTGGGCGCCATCTTGAAGAAATGCGGGTATCAAAAACACTTTCAACAAGATAGATAGGAAGTCGTAGGTTGAAATCAGGTAGAAGCGATCAGCAAGTGAAGAAGCACATCGGATGAGGAGGGGTAGCTTGCACCATCTTTATAGTTACTCCGCGCCAGAGCCCTGCATGCATACACGTGTGACGTAACCCTATCCTCACATCCCCTCCACCTCCGTCCCGATCTCCGTCTCTCTCTCTCTCTCTCTGCGCGAGATGCAATCATCCAAGCTCGAGATGCACGCAAGCAAGTCCGATAGGTGGCATCCAGGTCGAGCCATGCTTCTTTCTGCCGATAACATGCACAGCTGCCCGTGTACATACGCTGCAAAGGGTTAGGCGGGCCCCACTTATACCCCTAGTGCATTAGCGTTTATTACCCACTTGGGTTCGATTGTTCGATTACATGAGCGTTGGGTAAGAATTGTAAATGCGGCCACACCGCCAATCGGGTGCCGGCAGACCTTTGCTTAGAGACTACGCACGCTACGGTCATGTTCCGCGACCTTTTTGTCTGTGCATCGCGCGAAGAGGAAAGACATGAGTAAGCCGGACGGGTAGCTTACAACGTGGTGTGTAAGCACTGAGGCTTTTTGTGCCGGTACCTTGAGCTTTTCCGCTTTGAGAGGCGTGGGCTTGCAGGTGAGCTACAAATGCGGGGTCGTGCGCAGGTGATCGTCAGTTCGACTCTAATAGAAGGTTGAGCGATCATTTGATAACTTCACTTCTAGACGTCTCCTCGTTCCTTCACTTCTGTAAGTACTCTTCGATTACAGAGTGCCAACACGCACAATTGAAGCAAAGTATGAAGACGCGCATTGTGGGGAAATACGATTCATTATGTCCGTGCCGATGCCTACTTTTCAACGCCGATGTGCTAAAACATGCTACAGAAACAGGAGGTACCCTACCATCCCATAAACTACCCAATAATCGCTTTTCGACATATCCATGCCTTCCTTGTGGTTTTTCCAAATGCTTGCATCCAATGTGGCTGCTTCAGCCTGGTATCTCTTGGCTCCAGGCCTGTCGCTCATGCATGCGGTCGTTATTTCGTAAGTAAAATTCGTAATATAGGTGTACAGGCAAAGAGACGTTGATCGTTATCGTCAATCGAACCACGATCAAGTTTGAATGGAATGAAACCTTCTGCGAACGCCAGTCAGGAACTCGGACTCGTCGATGCGCTGGAACTGAGCTTCCTCTTCTTTTCCGTATAGGCCGGTGCTGCCGTAGGGTCCCTTGCCGCTGAAGTCAACGTTCTGCGGCCAGTAGCCGTCGGACGAGATCTGTGCCAGGGAGAAGTCGCCGTGAACGGATTGGAAGCCCGGCTCAAAAATGCAGTCTGCGAAGAAGAGCTCAACGTACAGCTCGCGCGGAATGACGCTTTCGGAACGGAGACGGATGAGGCGCCGAGCCTGCTCGAGAAGCTTCTGCAGCGAGTCCGTGGCTTCCTGAGTGGAACGGCCGTGCTCATGCTCGCAAAGATGCAGAGCGCGCACCTGCAGGTCGCCCGCAAACCTGACGTTCTCATTAGAGAACAGGTGAGAGCACATAGACGGGAGCGAGATGGATAGAGTCTCCAGCTTAGGACAGTTCCGGAAGGTATCGCAGAGATGCTCGCTGTCGCTTGGAGAGCCCGGGTGAGGGTGCCAGAAGCCATCCTGTGACCGCGGACTATGCTCAAGAACCCGGAGTGTCTTGCGTGATGCCTTGACGATAGCCATGACTCCATCGATGGTGATGGACGAGTTGCAGGTCAAGTGGAACTCCTCCAGCTGCGTGGCGGTGCGTGCGATAGCGAAGAGGTCATTGTCGGTGATGGGCATGAAGGTAGTATCGCCAAAGATCTTGAGCCGCCGTAGTTGGCTGAAGTTGACAGACTGTAGTGCCTTTAGGTCGACGAGGTTGTCCTGGTCTGTGGCTTGCTGAGACGTAGGATCGACGCATTGCAGTTCCAACGACTGGAGGGGTTTGCCACTGCCAGTCAGCACGGACCGCCAGGCCTTGGCATCCACGTGCCTGATGGTGGTCCACGGAAGAGAGAGCGAAGTAAGATTGGTGCAATTCTTGAGCGATTCGAATACAAGACGGTCGGTGTGAGCAGTGTAGAAGCCATGGACCCACATGCGTCTGATCTTGGAAGCTACCTCGGGAAAGTCGTTGCAGATGCTCACGGTCCGCTTCAGAGAGGCGAACGGGTCGCGGTAGACGGCAGTACCGGTTGGGCGGTCAATGAGCTCGTAGAGCGGGTAGCTCTCTCGTCTGTTGGAGAGCTCAGCCCATCGCTGCGCAATGTTAGCGTTGTGCTCGATGGAAAATGCTGGCCATGCTTACCTCGCCACCCTTCCAGCGGCGGATGTAGACATCCCTGAGCGAGTGCTCCAAAGCCCACTCGTGCCACTTCCAGCACACGGAGCGGAGGGCGGCAGTCGCGTCCCACTTGAGGAGCTCTGGCGGGACGGGTCCCCTCACGTAGCGTTGGAGTTTAGCCCTCTCGAGGGGCAGTGGCGCCTGCTGGAGGCCGAACGTATACGTGGGCCCATCACGTATATTGGCTTTGGCAACCTCGTCGAGGATCTGGGAAAGAAGTTCGTACGGAAAGTCGTTAATGTTCATTGAATGTGTCGACGACGGTAGGGCGACTCTATGTCTGTGTCGGGCAGGGCGAGAAGCAGTGCAAGTGACTACTCGTAGGGTAAGGTATCGATGCTGGGGCTGTAGGTGAGTGGTAGGTGAGGAAGTCGTAGGTTGTTAGCCAGTTGATCAAATTGGGGTGAAGGCGATCAGGGTCTCTTATAGTCAAGCAGCTGGTACCTGTGCCAGGAGCGCAGAGATTTATCTGGACAAAGAGCACCGTGGTACGTTGTTAGTCAAGAGTCAGTCAATTTCGCCAGCGCCGTGCAGAAGCGCCAGCAACTCGGACGCTGGGCCGAGACGGACGCAGTGATTTCGTGGTCGAGACAGCCAATAGCATGGTGGGAAGGCAGTCGCACGCGTATAGTTTTGCGATGGGAAAAGATGGCAGCGCCTGGCTGTGCCTGGTCTCGCGTTACGTCACGGTGACTTAGCGGCTCGGGTGTGCTGGAAACGCAATGCAACGCAGAAAATCCGCCTCACGTGGCTCGTGGCTCTGGGTTTCGATTACCCCCAGGAAATTCAATTCACAGGCCAGCTGACCACCCAATGACACATCAAAATCTCTGACCCGGACGCTTCGACCGTCTTCCACCCTCCTCGTGCCTGCCTCGCTGCTCGTGCCTGCATCGTGCCTTCCAGCTGGCCGTTGCTCGCTCCTTCCCTGTGCTGTTGCGTCGGCGCAGTCAGGCCCTGATGCCGACGCATGCCGTTTGCCGTCTGTCGTCTACCGTTGGCCGTTGTGGAAGCCTCGCAGACTGCAGTCTCATCATCTTGATCTCACCACGTCGCGGACCTCGCTGCAAATCCTTCACCAAGCATCGGCGCCCCTCCGTCTGACACGTACGCCCCTTCTCGTCTGCTGCATGCGACAGTGCTTAGGGTCATAGCTGTCGTCTCAGTTCTGGCCTATTTATTTGGTAATATCTTACGTCTTCAAAACTTCCCCGCTATGCGACTTCTCCACAACCAGGAATCAACACCGTTACGGCAACTACCTTAGCTCAAAACACGAAGCGATGATCCTCTCACGCAATAGTAGTCGGCGCGCGAGCTGGCATCCCTCAGCGCGATGCAACTATCGAGACATCGGTGGGCGACGCTTCCCACCAACAGCCAACAGTCACAACATTGAACATACCGATCCTAGCGCACAACTGTGCCTCTTGCTAATATCCAAGTATTTCCAAGCACTCGAAATAATTTACCCTCAATTTCTATGAGCTAAGGAAATACGCTACCCCGCAAATATCTCAAACCCTGGCACCAGCACGGTCGCTGGTCCCCAGAAACCTTAGGACTTGCAACCGATCACGCCTGCAAGGGGTCAATAATGGAAAGACGCTCCGCTTCCGCTAGAGCTTTGGACTTGTCCCCCCTGCCAGCAACTCTACTGGCCGTACCCGACAACGGCTTTGTTGTTCGTCCGTCTGGATTTGCGCCACCGGCGGTCACGAGGTTGTATATTGCAGCTGACGTCTCCCAGCGCTAAGAGCCGCAACACCATGCAGAGATCGTGACCTTCCCCTTTTGCCTACTCGGTTGAGCACTAAGAGAGTTTGCAGCGGTTTGCTTCCGTAGGCGGCGCTCGGAAGCTGAGCACGATGCGCTGTCTGTGCTCGTTGGTCATTGCGGTATCGACACCGCGTCACGCGATGGTCAGATGCACAACGGGCTATTATCTTCTTACCCACTTCCCGACCACCTGGACCTGGACTCTGGCAGGCAGACAATGAATCAGGATAGACGGTGGTCCACGCTCCGCAACTGGCGCACATCGCTAGCAACATGCTGAGTTTCAGCGACCACTACATTCCTTCCATGACTCGCATTCTAGGCGACATGAGATAGCATTCCGTCAAGATTGCTGCAATACTGGCCAGTGCCTGTAACGCTGCGCATACACAGGTGACAGTACACAATGATAGCCTGCCGTCAGCACGATGCGGAGCTCACGTCAACTTAGCTTCTACATGCTTATCGGCAGGAGTACTGAGGTCTGATGAATGCCCATGTCTCCATATCGCCGGATATCTGCATACCCTTACTACCTGCTATGGGTAAGTAGCGCCTGCATATCCGTAGTTTAGTCAGTGTCCCTGGCTCGACCTTACGCGTCTCATGATAGAGCTCCCACGGGTGTAACGTGAGATAGGCAGGAAGCACAGAACAACGACTGCTACTCATGGCACCATTCCTTCTTTCACAATCACAATCACAATACGACCTGAGCTTCTAGTAGAGTCTATGGTATACACAAAAACGAGTCTCCACGTCCACACCGTCTTACCGCGCTGTGTCCGTGGGACTGCAACATGAGATAACGACGTTGGAAGACATCATCAGGAAGGCACAGGTATGGTTAGGTCAGGCCATCACTTTCTGCACAAGCAAGCACAAACTCTGCTAGACCCGAGAAAGCTGAAGAAACAAATCATCAATGGGTATCTTATCTATCATCCAAAAGTCCATCGTACACCGTCCGGTCCCGACCCGATCCGATCCATGCCGTGTCATCTCCAGCAAACGTACTATCCTATCTCTCGCTCTCTCCTCATCTCCGTCTCGCCCCAAGACTCTCAACATTATTCGCATGCGCCAGCAAATATTTGCAGCACGTAAGCGTATATTTGCACGCTTTAGTCCAGCCCTCATCTTTGTTTAGCGCCAGCTTAATACTCTGGTCATGAATCTTATCCTTGCGGATCTCATACGGCATCTTGACGCCTTGGGGACCACCAGGCCCTATGCTTCCCGTAGCACGCGGAGCCTGGTTCTCGATAAACTCACCCAACTGTCGTAGACATTCGAGGAAAGCGACCATGGCGGTATCGAACTTGCGGTGCAGGAAACCAAAGTTGATGGGGAAGTCGCCGGAGGAGTATAGCTCTAGTCTCTGTTTTGATACGGGCGGTGAGCTGGTGGAGGGAGTGCTGGATTGGCGTGATTCTGCTACGGAACTTCCGCCCTTGACTTCGAGGCGTGTGATGGTGGACGTGGAGCCCATGGGACATAGTTCGTAGCCTTGGAACTTGTATCCCAGTCGCTCGGCCAGGGTGGCGAGTAACAAGCACGTCTGACCCCATGCCGCGTTGATCTCAGGCCAGTCGACGTACGGGTTTGGCAGTCGACCGAGGCGCAGGCCGTTTATGGTGGCAAAGTGATTGTCGTGCGTTATGTTGAAGGTGTCGTTGTACACACTCCTCCGCTGCAGCTGCGTGAGAACCTGCGCGTCATGTGCATATCTCGTTGCCAGTGCATCGCGCTCGTTCTGAAACTCAGTCAAGGTAGAGTTGAACGCGTTCCTGTTCTTCCAGAACTCGTTTTCCTCCTGATCGAGTATACCAGCTTCAGCCTCCAACGCCGCAAGCTGATTGTCCAGTTCCGCCTTCTCCGCCTCAAGGTTCTCCAGTTGTGTGATGGCAGTCGATTCGGCTT
Organism: Decorospora gaudefroyi; assembly: GCA_010015605.1. NCBI lineage: Eukaryota > Fungi > Ascomycota > Dothideomycetes > Pleosporales > Pleosporaceae > Decorospora > Decorospora gaudefroyi. The sequence goes on from ML975287.1 coordinate 21,079, forward strand.
TCTTGGCGGCTTGCAGGGCGGCTTCTGCGGCTTTGACTTCCTCGGCGCTGGGCACGTCGGTGTTGGCGCGGCGCAGATAGTCGACGTATGCGTCGCGCTCACGTGTTGCTACGCCGAGGCGCTTTTGTAGACCTTCGATGAGCAGCTCGGTGCACTCTACGCATATGGGATGGTCGATGTCTGAGCGTGCAGATAGGATTTCGAACATGCGATTTGTTGTTTCGAGGCCGTCGGCCATGCTTGTGCCTCCTGCTGTGCCTGGTGTGCTGCCGATGCTTTTCCGTCGTGCCCTGTCATCTAAAGCGGACTGTGTCTCCTGCAACTGTGCCTTTCGGTCGGGAGTACGAACGGATGGCGGCGGAGGTGAGCTCATCATGGACTCAGACATGTGCACGTCGATGAACGACATGGCTGGATTCTGAGGGCCATTTGGGACTCTCGAGGGCTCTGTCCCTTGTACGGTGCGTCTGAAGGTAGGGCTCCTGGCATCCTTGGTCGCTTGAGCGTACTGGTCTTGCCGTTCAGGAGGGTTGGTTGGGCGGGACTGGCGGTTTGGTGAGATTTTGGGGGCTGGTTGCTGGCCGGATACGGTAGACTCTATCTCGAGCTCAGCCTTGTGCTGTGGTAGTAGGGACGAGTAAGGGCGTACCTGTTAGTAGCTTGAAGGCTGCCGGATTGAGCTGGTCGATGGAGGCGTCAATGTCTATGGGCGTGCGACATTTCTGACAGGCCAAGGGTTGGGGTTTCTTGTCGTTGGCCATCCTGTCCTAAGTAGCGATTCCTCATGCCTAGGAGATTGTTGGCGGTTGGTGTGAACGACGGTGCCATGGTGCTGCAGTACGGTTGGCGATCATCTGCAGACAAGTGGGGCACCCGCCGCTACAGGCTAGACGTGTAGAGGGTAAGCGCGTCCCAGCCATCAACTTTCGCGTCGGGCTCGTGCTCGTCCAGACTGTCACTCATCATTGCCAACGCTGCCCGCCTGGGTGCAACAACGCCATGGAGCCACCAACAAAGCGGCTGCGCATTCTGCAGTCGGTCGACGTGGACGAAGAGAACCCGGATTACATCAACGCGAAACAGAAGCAGCAGCGAAAATTCAAGAGTCGGCTGGAATCGATATTCGACAAATATGGCACCATGCACGAATCGATGAGCGACGAGATCGACATGACGACCAATAGCGTCGTGGTGGACAGAGGGCATTTGCGCAGACTGAAGCGACAGGTCAGTCGCAAAGAGACCATGTTGCTGGATACGCTTGGACTGGCAGCCGGCAGCGAGCCAGAAGGAGATTCGGAAGAGGAAGGAAACGACGAGGACTCGGAAGACGAACTGGCACCGACACAACAATACGAGACCAAACCCACGGCAAGCGACGCGCATGGCCCGCCCAGCGAAGACAACAGAGCGGTGTTGCCACACCCGAACACCCCAGCAGCCTCAATAGCGCAATTCAGCTTACCGCAAGCTCCCGATACCCCGAACCCGGCCGCAAACCTTCTGCAGCTCGTCCAGTTCCCTCATACGCCAGAGGGACAGCTGGCGCAAACTGCCTTCTTCACGAACCTAACGCAGACGATCAACCAGGCTATTCAACAAGCATTCACGGGCCTACTGCCGTCAAACGTACGAATACCTTCTACCGACGCTCCACTAGCGCCCGCGACGCCCATTACTACGGGCGATAAGATCGCGCCTGCAACAGACCCGAAATGGTTCTTCCCGCCTCTTTCCGCCCAAGCGCGCAGTCATCCCGTCGCGCAGTCTAGCCCGTTACCTACTCACACTGTGGCACCGAGGCTAGAAGAAGTGGTTGCCCAGAATGACGAACAGGAGGCCTCCCACCCAGCACAAGAGGAAGAGCCCGATCTAGTATCGACAAGTCTTGCTGGGACCGTACAAGTTCCGGCGTCGCCTCACATGACATTCATTACACGACAAAACGATGGCCTCCCCATCAAACCCCGACGAACTAGTCCGCGAGTCCAAGTTTGGACGAGACCCACAAGGTCAGCCAAGAAATATCATTGTACTGCCGAGGATGACATCCATATCAGTAGGCAAAAGATGTTACATAAAGAAGCATGGGCCGACATCAAGCCTAGCAAGGAGAAATGGAAGGACTGGCCGCTCAGTGCATTCTACAACAGGTGGGAAGGCTTGAAACGTAGAAATCTTCACCGAGCAGAACTGCTTGAAGTGCGACCGGGCAACAATTTTCGAGTCAACGACAATAGCTCCACTGAGCGAGTCCCGCAATCACCAGCCCGGTCGCACCACTTACCAACACCGAGCTCATTGGAACAAGAGAGTAGCCCCGCGGCTGTAACGACATCAACAAAAGACGAGATCGACGGAAATGCAATGTCGTCGAGCGCGCATTTTGACGACGACGAACGCGAGCTACTCTCCTTAGCTGGGGCTGACGTGAACGAGGAACAGCCTCCCGTGCCAGTCGATCAAGATGGGCCTGACCTTTCAGCTGATGAGCTCATCTTACCATCCATAGAGACACGAGAGCCCGACGACGAAGATGAGCTCCAACAACACCTACTCGAAGACCTACCTATGCGAAATGCCACCCTCACACCACCAGGACCAGCCTCGACAAAGATCAAAACCGACCCCATCCCCTCCTCACCCTCCCTAACACGGAAACGAAAGCGTACCCCCATCAATTTCGTAGTCTCTGACTCCGAAGATGCGAACCCCGGCATGGCAAAACACGCAGCCGCGCCATTCCTATGCACCGCCTGTCAAAAAGCATTCAAGTCAGCCAAGAACCTCACCCGCCACCAAAACACGCACCACAACACCATGGCCCGGCGCAAAAGCACATCCATTGACCTCGTAGGCGGTGACGCCGACAACGACTACGATGAACTCCTCCCCAACACACCTCCAACAACAACGACACCATACATCAAACCCGAACCCACCCCCTCTCCCAAAACTTTCCTCGCCGCAGTCCACACGCCAAAGCCACGCGCCGCACCTGTACCTATGAACACTTTCACCCAATCCTCTTCTTCCACACTCGATCGGAAAACTTATCTCAAGCGTGTCAAACAGAGTTGGACCCGGAAAGCGGGTAGTGGTAGTAACAGTACTCCAGCGCCGGGGGGTGGAGGCATCGGGAAAAGGAGGAGTTTGGGTGCGTTGCTACCGGTTGGGATGAAGAAATGGAAGGGTGGGGGTGATGGTGTTGATGTTGATGCTGATGGTGGGAGTGAAGATGAACTGGCTTTGTGATGTGGAACGCGCGCGTGTGTGTGTGTGTGTTGCGAGAATTTTTGCCATTTTTTTGCATTTCGAGTTTGGATTTTAGGATTTTTTTTATTTTTTTTGGCTCAGCTTTCTCTGGATGAATTCTTATTCTTTTCTTTCTTGGAATACCCAATATTTCGCGTTTCATTGTTCCTTAGCAAAGGACGAAGGGAAAAGGGGGGGGAGGGAACTGTACTGTTGTTTGATTTTTCGGGGGCAGGGAGCCGGGACAGATGGAAAATAATCTAGACTTCACAACACCTGTCCCTATCCGTCACTATGATGATAGAAACTGACCGGTCCACATAACTTCGACCAAAAAAAAAGAAGAAAGAAAGAAAGTGTTGGAAGGCTCACTAGTGAAAGGAAATAACTATGAATGCATTCTGTTCGATGATGGTTGTGTTGTTCTTGCTACGTGAGGACACTACGGAGGTGTACATGACCTAAAACGAGCAGAGCCGAAGTAGGACCGAGTCGGCCCGTCAGGCCGCGATAAGCAGCCAACGTTCCTACTGATACTCATGATCCGACAGAAAGAAAGAATAACGGGGTATCCAATTTTCGCGACAAAAAACCTTCCTTTCCCCCCATCCCAGACAAGAAAATCCCAACCCCTGCCCCGCCATTGAATCCGATATACAAACAAACAGACAGCCAGAACGAACGCCTCTCTAAAAACCGAACACAAACACGCCAATCTATCCAACCACACGCCATGTATGAAAAAAAAAACCCCCAAAAACGCCCGCCCAGCCCTTTCCAAAGACACACACAGTTATCCATGTCAAACTCAACCCCCCTTTCCCTTATTCCCATCCCCCTGCTCAGGAACATGATCATGAATAAACCCATCAACCCATTCCTTAACCCCCTCAGCCTCATGCGCCAACCACTCCCACAAACTCTCCTTGTGTCCTGATTCCCCCTTGTCCTCGCTCTCGACCGCCGTCTCAGACGCGGGCATATCCAGCGTCGATGTTTCGTCGAGTGCGGGCTCAGAAGATGGGTTCTCGAGGCCGGATGCGGAGGCTAGGATGCTGGATAGGGAATCGAAGGTTGATGACATTGTGGCGAGGCTTGAGGATGAAGAAGGGGAAGGGTAAGTAGAAACGGGGTCATCTGGGGTTTCGTCGGGGGATGTTTGCGTGTCGTTGTGGTGGCCGGTTGGTTGGAGGGGGAGACGGAGGGTTCCGTTGTTGGGGGCGGGTTTGAGACCTATGGAGTCGCAGACGATGTTGTAGAGTTCGATGTTCTCTGTTTTAGCTGGGTGTTAGCGGGTTGTGCGAATTCTATTCTGGTGATTGCGGGCTTGGGGGGGGGAGAAAAGTGTGTGTGTGAGAAAGAATGGAATAAAAGAGGAAGAACTTACGAAAGGGATCCATTTTACTCCCACCCACATGTGGAAACGCGGGGCCTCTGGCTACGAAGATGGCCCTCATAAGCGGATGTTCATGGTCATAGCCATGCAGACCGCGGGGATGATAGACATCGCCTTTCTTCTTGCCCTCCTCCACGTCAAATTCGTCTTTGGTCACTATTGCCCATCCCGTTTTCGGCACGATCCACAGCGGGGCGATGCGTTGGTTTTTGCTGAAATGGTAGCGCGTCGGCATGTTCTCGTCGCGGAGGTAGACCTCTACGTTTGGGTTTGAGGCTGTGCGCTCTTTGACCTGTTTGTAGAGACGCGGGAGCGAGGATGCGTTTTTGGGCCGGAGGCCGTAGAGGGGCCAGCCGTCTATGTGGGAGAGTTCTTGGGGGTCGATTAGATCTTCTAACTGTATTAGACGCGATACGTCGGTTGTGGCCATGCCGTGGTCGGATACTACGATTACGTTTACGATGTTGGTGAGGTTGCGCTCGTGTAGGCCTTTTAGGATGGCGCCTAACATGGCGTCTGCGTTGGCGATGGTTTTGCGTATCTCGGTACTGTTGGGCCCATATTTATGTCCGTCGCCGTCTACGTTGGGAACGTAGGCTGCGATGAGTTGCGGCCGCGGTGTGTTTGCGCTCGCGCCGATGTCCTTTGGGCCGGGGAGATCCAGCAGGCCCATTACGCGGTCTACTTTTCGGGGCAGCATTTCGGAGCCATTGTATTTGTCGATGTACGCGATTTCTTGGTCCAGAATGTGTGCTTCAGAGCCGGGCCACATGTGGACAGCCGTTCGTACCTTTTGCTTCTCTGCTGTCACCCAGAGCGGCTCTCCTCCCCACCAGTGCGGTTGCAGACTCCGCTCTGGGTCTGTGTAAAAGAACTCTTTCTCAAGACTGGGGTCCCAAAACGTGTTTCCGACAACACCGTGTGCCTCTGGATACATTCCCGTCGCCATTGTGTAGTGATTCGGGAAGGTAACGCTAGGGAAGCTGGGCAGCATGTACTTTGGTGATATGCCTTCTTGTATGAATTGATTAAGCGTAGGCGTGAGGTTACGATATAAGAAGTCGGCGCGGAAGCCGTCAAGCGATATAAGTATGGTTGTAGGCGCAAATAACGAGGTCCCATTCGACACCATGGCGGCTGCATCTTTAATGTCTTTCGGGGTCGAGTTTTGGTATGCGGCAGCGAGAAGGACGACAAAGAGGATGATGATGGATACATATATGCCTATCCGCCGCAAGAGACTCTGCCTGCGTGCCTGCCGCCACCATCAGCTTCGTTCGCGCATACGAAGGCGCAACATAACATACCTTCTTTTGTGACCGAATCGCAAGCAGCCGCTGCTCATCGCTCTCGGAACTTCTCCGCGACCTCAAGCTTGTACGCGACGCCCCAATGCCTTCTTCCATTTCATACATGAGTGTGCTCGATTCTGCATCACCACCTTTCCTGCGCTTCTTCATTTCCTTCTTCCTATCCCATTTCCCGACTTTGACACCCGAGCCTTTCCTGCCCAGCATGCCTCGGAGGCCCTCATCCTGCGTCAGGAGCCTTTCTCGCTCGTCTTCTGATTCGAGGATATCGTGGTCGCCTTCCGAGAGCTCGCCCGAAGGCCTGCCGTCGTAGCCTTCGTCATCCGAGGTGTGCTCGTACAGCGTGTGTTCGTCGGCGCTGGCTTCGGAGTTTGCAACTCTCTCCGGGTTGTCATGCGGTCGCATAGACATTGTAGCGTGAATGCGAGGCGTAGGATTACATTGCTAGGTGAGAGAAGACGTTGCGCGCTGCTTCGGATCGAGCTTGGTGTTGGGATGTCAGCGGCCCCGGACGTGCCACCTGGCGCGTATCACAGTACCGTCTGTACTCGTACCAGTATCTCAAGTCCGCCTAAGACTGCTATTATTGGCATGCAAATGAGATGCGATATATGGAGTTTTTCTGTAACTTCACAGCCCCATGAGGGATTATACAAATAATATCTACGTGCTTGATAAACTTGGATTACTTCTTCCACGTGTCGAACCATACAGGTATGCTCCTCTAGATACTCCCCCTGACAATATTCAACACAGTAAATTTCCGTCCACTAGTTCCCCACCTCACTGCATATCAAAGACAACAATTTCTTCGGCATCAAACCACTTGAGACTAGAGCCCGAAGCTTTCCCCCTAGAACAGAGCCACAACACCAACCACATAGGCTCCACCACTTCACCCCAGCAATACAACCGAACCTGGCCCAGCCATCGAGGAGAACCAGCCTCTCGATGTAACGTCACGCCCCAACCCAGCCGCCCACTCGCAACCTGTTCGCACATGGAAATCCAGAACTCTTGCTGGAGCTTCTCTGTCCATTCGGAACAATTGATCGACCAGCATCCACGTTCGTCACACCTTGGAGTCCGCATCTTTTTGGAAGGCTTGAAACGAGTCGGATTCTGATTCTTGACGGCGGCCAGATGTTGGGTCATCTGGGAAGGCAGAGCACTTGGACGTTCTACCGAAACCTTGGGAACTGGGGGAAATGCGTCGATTGGCAGTTTGGTAAAGTCGACAACTTGAGCAGGCGCTTCAGTGCTTCTCACACTTTCGTGACCGTTTGTGTTCTTTTGCACAAGTGATACTGACAGTGTCGAAGCGTCATCCAAACGCAAGCGTTTGCGAGAGCTTGCAATGAATCTACTAGACCTGAGATCCGCACTTGACCGAGCTGAGGCCGACACATCTACCGTGCTATCGGCTTCATTCAAGCGCAAGCTTGCCCGGGATGGTACAAGGACATTTTTAGGTTCCGGGTTTGCCTTGGGAAGATGCGTAGAATCCTTTGCTGCACGTATGCTACCAATCTCCCGCTCAGCGTGCTTGGCACTCGACAATGGATCTTCTATCGTTTCGAGTCCAGAATCATGTTCATCTTCCGAGGTATCCTCATCTGTCGTCGAATAGCCATCTTGCAACTGACTCTGTAGGGCCTGTATTCCCAATTGCGTATCCTCGATGAAGCCCGTGTCAGCATCTTCTGGATTACTAGAAATATCCTTTTTGGGTCGCTGCCCGCCAAGAAAGCTAGACTTGGGTGATGTCTGCTCTTTCCAATTCTGATGGATGCGCTCAAGTCGGGCAAGTCGGTAGGATGTTGGTATCGAGCCGTCTTCTACCAAATCGTAGCGATTCTGGCCATCGGAGGACATATGAGATGGAAAGCTGCCGTAGGAATCCTTGCTAGTCGACAAGATTGAAGTATCTGCATTCCCCCGAAATGATGGCCCTGAACGTAGTGCCGCCGTACCGTTTGGGCCGGACCCATCACGTAGAGCTGCTTCATGTTGCTCCGGTCGCGATCCGTTCGCATGAGTCGTGTGCGCCTCAAAGTTAAGATATTCATCGGCCAAAGAACGGTAAAGCTCGTCATTGTGTCGTGTGGTAGGCGCAGAGATGTGGACCAGAAGTTCATCGATCATGGTTGAGTGCGGACAGATGTAGTCGGTAATATTGAATGGCCATCGTAGGAAATGTTGAAACCCAATGCAAGCCTGGCCGGAGCGGGGGAAACCAAAATGCGTGAATGGTCTAGGTGATGTAACGTTAGAGGGTAAAGGGTACCTGGGTATGCGGACAACCTGCGGGTGTCGACTGATAGCGCCTTGGCAGTTCTGGCCTGTGCTCAGGAAATGTTGTGCGTGAGATATATAGTTAGAAATGTATCAAGTTCATCCACATTTAGATATTCACTCTGCATCTAAACAGCAACAAGAGCAAAAGCACAATTCTGCAACCTCACTAATATATTCTCAGGTCACGGAGTTTGCCATGGCTGATTTCATATTAGCAATCGACTGGTGCCCATCAAGCATCATGATCCGAAATTATGCCGTCTAGCATGCATGTAATCATGCAGCCATCCCTATGGATATCGCTGGGAAGAAGTGAACCGCTACAAACTCGTTCCATGCGCGCCTATTCCTCATCATCCTCTGCCGGGGCTGGCATGTCATCGACGTCCTCCTCTTCGAACGTGTGCAGAGGTACGGAGTAGAGACGGAGAAGGGACTTGTTTGGGTCCTTGACCAAGACGTATTTGCCCTCGTCCATTCGGAGAACCATGTCAACAATGGTACGGACAATGGCCCATCCGTTGTTGAGATTGAGTGCCATCTGAGCGGCGAAATCACGGGGTTTATTCGTGAGCACACCGAGGATGACGTGATCATTGTTGTTCTTCGGGTTGGTACGGGAGACGAAACTACGACACAGTTAGCAAAGTTGACGAGAAATTTTCGATCAACATACCCAAGTTTCATGGTATCGGCCTTGGCCAGGATACTCTGCACAGTCCATCGAGCAAGCTTGCAGGAGTTGTTCTTCATCTCTGTGGCGAGGACGGCACCCCTCTGGCTTGCCAGCTTTGTCCTCCAATCCAGAGCACCACCGGCTCCCTGTGCCTTGTTATCGAACTCGTTCAGGGCCTTGATGGTCAGGAACTGGTCCTCGCCATTGATATTGTTCTTGACAACGGCATCCAGCTCTGTGCGGACAACCAAGTGTAATGGCTCCTCATCCTTTTCAAGAGACAAATCGAATCGGCGGTATCGGTAGGCCTTGGAGGCTGGTGGATCGCTCTCAACCTCCTCGTTGTAGAAAGGATGCTCGTGCGCCATGCTGACCTTGTTTGTCTCTGACTCGGAAACAACCTGGAGAGGGAAGACGTTGTTGATGTGGGTCGCCTCGAGCATAAGAGCACCCGGGCTGTTGATCGAGTCCTTGTTGCCTTCCGAGATTTCAAGCGGCGCATCTGCGGCGTTTTCGTTGACGGTAACCATGTCCAGACTCGAGCCGTCACGCTTGTCGATGAAGACCTTGTTGCCCCTCTTGGAGAAGACCAAGTCCCACGAGTAGACCGACTTGGTGGCGCACATGAGCATGGACAGGACGCCGTCGGTAGCGAATACAGTAGCCTCGTCTTTGTCTGCAAGCTCCTGCATGATCGGGTCGCTGGAAGTGGTGACATTGTAGGCAGCGCGGTCGAGCACGTTGAGTCTGCGCTCGGAGGTCTTAGCACCGGGCTGCTTGTCGTAGCTACGGTCGTAGTAGAAGAGGAAGCCGTAGTTGTCGATATCCTCGCCTTCGCCCGTATCCAGGTTGAGCTTGCTGAGGCGAGAAAAGTCGATTTCCTCCATGACGTTCCACTCCGGCTTGACCTGGACCGAGGCATCGCGATTGCGCTGGGGCTTGTCGTCCCTCCAGCCGAAGCGGCGTCCTCCCCTGCCGCCGCGACCGCCGCGCTGGTTGTCGTACTGCTGTCCACCACGGCCACCCACACGCTGGAAGGTGCCCCGCCCTCCGCGTTGCGCCTGCCCGCCCCGCTGTCCACCTCGTCCGCGGAAAACAGTGCCACCGCCGCGTCCAAACCCTCGGCCGCGGGCTGATGTGCGTGTGTTGTCGACGACAGAGAAGGTCGCCTCCTCTTCAGCGGCCTGGATAGCGAACGGGTTGGTCTGCTGATTTGCGCCGTATACTTGCTGGTCTGAAGCGTGTCGTTAGCCATTTGTTCCCTATTCGTATATACTCGTCTTCGAACAAAACAACATACCCCTGTAGTTGCGGTTACCGTATTGCTGGCGTCCTCCCCGCTCGCGGTCTTTGCCCTCAGTCCAGTCGGCCATACGACCCAGCTTGTCGGCTTTTGAGTAAGGCGCGAACGGCACGCCCCCGAGCATGGTTTCGCTGGTGACGGAAGGTCCCCATCCCTGCGTATCAGGCAGCGCGGCCACTAGGTTCAGTAACGATGCTGGTGCCATGTTGTGTAGTGACTGTGGGTGAGGCGGTAGGATGGAGTACTTTCTTGCCGCTGGCACAATGCACGAAATTCATCCGAGCGAGTGGGCTGCCAAAAACGCGCTAACCCCAAAACGAACATCGGTACCCCGCGGTGCAGCCCTCAGGTACCGTACCTTCACTCAGCCTCACATCTCAACCTACAAAGAGCTCATCATCGTTATCTACCCCTTCCTCGTACACCACCAAATCCACCGCCTCCGATCAACCTATAAGTACTTACAGCATTGTCTTGCGTATATTGCAAGATGATATTGTTTAGTCTGCCATTCCAATTGAACATGTACAAAACCGTCAAAGTAGGAGCTGCAATGAGAAAGATAATGACTGTGGTCGCCCTGCTTCTACTATATTATCGCTTGTCTAACGAGTGATATTACCTAATACAATAGAGTAGCTAACATAAAAACGATTTAGGAGCAATAGTTATTTGACTTATCATCTGCATTAGGCATAATCTAACTTCTCATGCATATAGAAGCAAATCAAAAGTAGTAGTGCGTTATAGCTAATACAGTAATGACGCAAGCACTGGAAATCATAAGTGCCTGCTATGTGGACCATTCACTCCTTCACTCCTTTCGTGCATTTGCTCTTATACTCCTCCAGGTATTTCAGTCCCACAGGACCTGTCCAAGTGCATCCATCCTTATGTTGCCTGGGCTCACATATGTATTGGAAAGGCGGAAACTGTACGCTGCTTCGGAAAAGAAAGCATAGTCTTCTCGACGTATGCACCAGCCGATAACATTGAAACATTGTTATGCGGCAATAACTTTTGAAGACCAGAGCGTTGAACATGCCCTGATGTCATCTTGCTATGGCCCGCGTTGACCGGCCCATATGTCCATTCCTAATCCTAACCCCAACGCCATGTATATGCTTCTCGAGAACGCCGTAATTTCGTGATTGTTCCGTACGCGCCGCGGTCAGCCGAGGACTAGCAGATAGCCTATCATGAGGGTGTTGATGAACATCAGTGGTACTGCATGGGCGTCAGTCTTCCCGTCTCGATTGTCACCGGCACCCCAGCACGGTCTTCGTATAATTTTGTATGAGAGATGTCGCTAGGAGGGTATACGTACTCCTCATCAAGGTCCGTACTGATGAGACGAGATTTATTAATCGCGCTTTAATGCTCGCATCGTCGCGCTGGCCGCCGAAGCCGGGTTCGGCGGATGCTGTCCATCCAACTGTTGCTAGCGTTAGTCCATTATCCTCTCACATGGGCCATGCATCGATATGGGAGATGGGGGTCGAAGTTGTACGCTCCGGTGCGCGGGTGGACTGGACGTACTGCGTGCAAGGAAGCGGTCTTCGGAAAGAATTGCTATGGCGTTGATAAGCAGGACGGCGACTGCGCGTAGTCAGTGGCTTGCTCTGCCAAATGCGACTTTGATCCAGTACCGTAAAAGAGCCCGCCGAGGCCGAAAAAGAACATGTTGGAGGATTGAGCAGGGGCGTAATATTGTGATTTGAGCAATCGGAGCAGATGCGACTGTGTACGAGGGCGGTAGGTGCGGTTGTTGCTACTTGTTCAGAACCCCCAGCCAGCTGTCGTTGCTGAAGTACACGCATGCATGGACAGCGCCAAGCCCCTTGGTTACATAATCAACTATTCCATGTCCACGGGTAGCACCCCTGCAAGTGCGCGATCTTACACAGTATTCTAGGTGGATTCTAAGATTCTTTCTACAGACGTTCTGCTGAGTGACTATCCTATGGTTAGTATTGATTACTAGTGAGTATGTAACTGCGTAAGTAGTGTCGGTTGGAGGCTGTGATCAACGATTGTATTGCTATCTGTTCTTGTTGTGTGATGTTCTGGTACAGGAGCTCTCGGTTCAGAGGTAAGTGCACTTGCCCACCGGGCAGTGCCTGCTACAACAATATATCATGTGATCCAGCCCACGTGGTTACAGAGTACCTACAGTGGGTTGTGTGTGTGACATGAGTCTGGATAACACGCCCATGCATCAAACTTGGAACCAGGATTACCCTGAACAAGTCAAGTGAGCTGTGAAGCACAGTAAATATCTCGATCGACGTGCACCTGCATGTGGATCGGACGGGGATAAGGCAGCATTTTGTAACGCCCACGCCCGTGCCTCAAGCTTTCAATAATCAAGGTGTAGAAATGTCGTCTGCCAGAGTGGCGCCGACTCTACCGAATCACAGGGCCTGGGAGTGACTACGGTGTATCTACCGTCATCTCCTCGGTCGTCCTTACAAAGACGTCATTGCCATGGCTCCACTCGAAGCCGAAAGCGTCGGTCTAGAACTCGAAGCCTAGGTACGTATCATAATAATGCAGGCGCTGTATTATTATATTTGCAGGCTGGCTCTTTCTCCAGTCCTGCATTTGTCGCGACTCGCCAGTCAATAATAATACCGTCCACTTACAGCTCCTGCCGACCGTGCGCCGATCGATGGTCGGCCTAGAAGCCTCCTGCCCGCACGCTACATCGCCGCACCTCGCCCCATCCATCGACCAACGTTTTCCCCTTCTTCCTCGAGCCAGCCACAGGCTTCCTCCGCCTCATAACCTCTCTACACTGTATATATTGAGTGCGCACCATTCTCCCCACGGTCCAGCTATTACTACGGCGCTCACCACATGTTGTTTGATGCGCCAAACACGAATCGCATTGGTGTTTCTCCCCATTACTGATCGCACCTCTACAACGCCCTAGTCATGATGACAGAGCCCGATGCCGCCGATGGCGGATACTTCGGCATTGGAGAAGACGCCAGGCCCGACTCACCAAGCTCGATACATAGTGATTCCTTGTCAATACATCTAAGCTCGCAGTCGATCACGATGGCCTCTCTCACCGCACTACAGTATTTGCCAGTGCCTGTCCTCGTACTGTCGTCGCGGAAAACTGTAGTGCTGGCGAATGAAGCCATGGGCCGCTTGCTAGGCATCGATTTCGAAAGCGTCCATGACCTTTCTGTCTCAGAAGTTCTGCAAGACAAGACCATGGAAGACCTTGGTGTCGACATCATACAAAATGGCTCTCCGATCCTGATAACATGGGAGGTTCGTTTTGGCACTTGCATCCGGAGAGGAAACGCACATATCCTACGAGCATGGCTAACGTACATAGGACTTCCTTGATTGTGTAATTGACGACTCCATAGCTAGCAGCTTAGACAAAGACAGAGATTCACACATGGGGAGCGGTCACACCACACCGACTGCAGAAAATAGGCCGCAGAAAGCCGCTCAAGAATCACAACGATTGCCGCCGCTAAGCAGTACCAATCTCGCCAGAACTATGGTACATGATGTATCTGTGGATGTGGTGATCCCACCACTTGTTCTAAGTCCTGATGGAACATTGCACAAGTGTGAACGAAAAAGCGCGTATGATGATGCTATGCAAGCATCTTGCATTACAACCATCTGGAGCACAGAAGATACGCAGTATTACACGCTAACCTTTACGAGTGCAACTGCTGCTGAACCCGCACCGACTGCTCAGCCCTCGACCCGCATTGTCAACCGGACCAACACTGGAGTTCTTCTTGATAAGCCACGTGGCTCTGGATCAAGCTCCTCTTCGAGTCGCCGTTCAGGCAGCAATTCAAACCCCACGTCTAAAGTCGTTACCCCTACGCTACAACACCCAGAATTTCCTCCTCGCGGTCCACCCTCAAAGGGCAAGGGCGATATGTCGGCCTCTGCTTCTATCTTCCAGAAGGCAACTCAGCTCAAGGACGCTATTCTCAATTCAATTACTATGCCCGCATATGGTTCGTCAAATCCCATAAGCTTTGAACGTCTAGCTAATCATACACAGCCATGTGGAAAGACGAGAAATTCGGTATACCGAACAAGGCTCTTTTGCGTCTTCTTCCAAAGGAAGTCTCGTACGCTCCTGGTCATCAAAGAGATTTCCTTTCGCAGTTCACGGTATGGACTGAAGACTTTCAACGTTTATTACAAGTCGATGAGTTCCCTATTATAGAAGTTTGCCGGACACGGAAGAGAGTCGAAAAGCGCCGAATTGGTATGCGACAGCCCCAGACTGGCACTCGGATTGTGTACGAGATCACTGGAGAGCCCGTATTCCACGAGGAGAGCGGTGATTTCCTAGGAGGGATCGTGGTCTTCAAAGACGTGACAGAATACACCAAGCAGATCGCCGCCCAGATTGAAGAGAACGAGAAGCAATTCGAGTACATCGCGAATTTCATGCCTGTCATGGTCTGGACAACTACACCGAACGGGATGCACGACTGGTTTTCACAACGTTGGTACGACTACACCGGACTGACGGTCGATCAGTCGCTAGGCGAAGGTTGGCGACTGCCGTTTCATCCAGACGACATGGGAGCGACTAAGCAGCGCTGGCTTCACTCGCTGGAGACGGGCGACGAATATAACACAGAGTACAGGTGTCAAAGATACGATGGGCAATGGCGGTGGATGTTGGGGCGGGCGTTGCCATTCTACGATGACTCAGGACGAATTGTCAAGTGGTTCGGTACCTGTACTGATATCCACGATTTGGTATTAGCACGGCAGGAAGCACGAGAGACCAAGGAGCAACTACAACAAGTCATCCAACATGCTAAGATCATCTTATGGGTCATCAACCGCAACAATGAGGTCAAAGTCCTGGAGGGGGATATAGCACCAAAAGCCCACGTACAAAAAGAGCGGTTGCTCGGAAAAGACGTCTTTGATGTTTTCGAATTGACTGGCAAAGATCAGGAGCGCTGGCGGGGACCGATACAAGAGATACTACAGGGCAAACAATCAAACGAAGTCGTGAACGGAAGGTACATCTCGGAAGCGCGTTACTACCGGACCCGCCTCGTACCGTTGATGAGCGCGTACCGGACAGCGGGAGTCGAAGGGGACGCTTACGTCGACGGTGTAATTGGGGTCTCCATGGATAGTAATATACCCCTCGCCCCCTATCTTCCATGACACTAACTATGCCACACAGTCACGGAATTACGGGATCGGGAAGAACAGCTAAAAGAGCAAGAGAAGGAGAATTCGAGACTACTGGCTAATGAGGCAGCCGCGAAAGAAGCGAGTCGCATGAAGTCACAGTTCCTGGCCAATATGTCGCACGAGATCCGGACGCCCATAGCCGGCGTGATCGGAATGAGCGAGCTCCTCTTCGACATGAAACTAAATGAAGAGCAGCAAGAGTGCGCCGAAAACATACATCGATCCGCGAACAGCCTCCTCACAATAATAAATGATATTCTAGATTTCTCTAAAGTAGAGTCGGGACGCCTGGATGTCGAAGAGGTACCGTTCAGTCTGAGTGTGGTTCTCAGAGACGTCAACAAAATGATGTCTTGGGCAGCGCAACGAAAGGGGCTAGACTATCGAAGTCTCATTCAGGACCGGGTGCAAGCGGACCTGCGGGTGATGGGCGATCCTGGCAGGTTACGACAGATTCTTACTAACGTACTCACAAATAGTATCAAGTTTACCTCTGTGGGGTCAGTGAAACTCTCTGTATCGGTCACCCAGGAGTCGGAAGATACCGTTACGGTAAAGTTCCAAGTCATCGATACAGGCATAGGAATTGAAGAGGAGGTTCGCAAAAGACTATTCCAACCTTTCAGTCAAGCAGATTCGTCAACTGCTCGACGGTTTGGCGGGACTGGCTTGGGTCTTACTATCAGTAAATATTTGGTGGAGCTTATGAAAGGTGAGATATGGCTGGACTCCAAGTTGGGGCAGGGGACGACCGCCACGTTCCGAATACCATTTAGAAGGGCACCATTGCAGGAAGGCGGATCCCCTTTGGTCGAATTAGAGTCAATCCCGGATCGGCTTCAAAGTGACATGTCAGTTTCATGCGGTAGCTCCGAAGGCCACACACCACCGTTGACGCCGCAAGTGTCTAACGGACACTCTCGTCTGCCGTCTTTCCCATTGATGAGAGCCGTCGTTCCGGACAATCTGATGAATCTTTCTGAGAGCGAGAGAAAGCAAGTTCATATTCTCGTTGTTGAGGACAAGTAAGCTCTGCCTGAAAGCGCTGTCATGCGAGTCCCATCTAACAGAATTCACACAGTCACATCAACCAGCAGATTGCTCTCAAGACAATTAGGAAGTTGCATTTCTCTGTTAACGCAGTTTGGAACGGACAGGAAGCCTTGGACTACTTGAGCCAGGAGTTCAGCCCATCACATCCGCGTCCCGATGTCATCTTGATGGACGTCCAGGTACATCAGCTTGGGATAGTTGCCTACTTTACTTGCTGACAATCTATACAGATGCCTATCCGAGATGGCTATTCTGCCACGCATGCCATCAGAACCGAAGCGCCATGGCGTAACATGCCGGAGGTTCGACGAGTCCCCATCGTGGCTATGACAGCCAGCGCTATCCAAGGTGACAAGGAAAAATGCGTAAAATGCGGGATGGACGTGAGTGTGAACTGGCAGGCGACCTCAAGACAAAAATACTGAGACAGGATAGGACTATCTTGCCAAACCAGTGAAAGGAAAGCTGCTCGAGAACGTAAGTTTTTGCTCTCTTGATTAAGTGGTCGACCGGCTAACTCGTAGGAGATGCTTGTCAAATGGGCGATTGAGGGACGGCGAAAAACGGCCCCGGGCAAGCCACCCACGAATGACAATGATCGACATGGCGTCGCAACCATGTCTGCACCAAGCCCCATTGCGAGCTTTAGCGCAGGTGATCAACCGCGAACGACAAGCATGTCGGTCGAACCTGAAACAACGGCGCGGGCACTGACCCTGCACCTTGACCGCCTCCACTATCAAACCGACGCAGCATTGGCACGGTCTAACGAGGACGAAGGCGAAAGAGCCATGCGACGCATCCACGCAGAGGAAAGAGATACCAAACTGCGCGACGAAAAGCTGCTTTCCCTTGTAGAGCCTCAACTGATTCGACATAGCAATACCCAGGGACGAGAGAGCTGGCCGTCCATGCCTTTAACGGAGGCGAATATTGAGAAACTGGCTCACGAACAGGACGGTGATTCACCTACGATGAGAAAGGCGGGCTCGCCAGACGAGATGGAATCAAATAAAGCTCACAACGCTCACAGCGTGAGCAAAGACACGCAGGCACCCTCAACTCGGCCAGGACTTCAAGATCGCCGATACGAGAGCGAACAAACCATCACTAAAGGCAAATTTGACTGAATTGGCTGGCTGCCTGTTGATACCCTCACCAGGTGTTCGCTGAGTGACCGGGTGCCTTTTTCTCCCTGTGGTCAGACCAATGAAAAAATATCGATAGCGCAACGAATCTGCGAAGACTCGGAGGAAGCCATAGCAAAGATGAGGGCACCGAGAGAATACGATAACCACAGCTGTACCGCGTCACTCAAAGAATGCGCTCAGATTTGTTCGACCCTTCACCATGTATCGGCAAGATGTGGAATCTGCATGCCACTGAAAAGGACAGACGCAGAAGTGCGCTCGAGCGCCCAAGCAACGCATGAAAGGACCGCTTATCTCGATATGAAAGTATCACGGGTTATGGATTTACACGCTTCGCACGATTTGGTGTTGGTCGGCGACCACTCAGCCTCACTCTATCCTCATTGGCGCGGCTGCTTGTAACCCTTAACCCGCACACAACATTGAACAGCATATTGACGAGGATATACAATTTACATCTCTTGCAGCATGCACGAGCATCATGTGCCAGGCTGCCAGCCATCACACCCTGGCCCATTGACGAAAGGATGGAAATGCGACACGGCATTCGAGTCAAGATTTCGATACAGTCGTCAGGGATCTTTACAGGGGTTGGCATTGCGCAACTCTGTATTAGGAGGTGTTTTGTGCATAATAGGGGAAATCCCATGTTGCATTACTCGCGTCTTTCGCAGCTTGGATATCAAGATAGGAAACAATGGATAACTATCGATTTGGTGAAAGCGAACATGCTTCCAGACCGCAAGTTACAGTATTTCTTCCAATCAATATTAAATGCGGAAGTCGTAAGCTTTTCCCACTACCAGATCCCTAGCTTGACAGGTGATGATCACTTACTTTCGCCCGTTAACAGCGGCGATCATGCATGCGATATGCGATCTATGTTCTTTCGCATATCGAAACGTTCCCAAACCTTGTGACTATTGGTGAGCAGGAGCCATAGTCAGTAGTTCATCAGTCTACTGTGTAGTACTCCGTACAGGCAATGCATTCAGTAACTATTTTCCACAACCGCAATAATGAACCCCCAGCTTTTGGATACTCTGATGCCCGCACAGACGCTCCTCAGCTTGGACAACAACTTCGCAGCTTGACAGCGCACGGCGCACGCTTGGTTGCTCCCGCATAGTTTCAAACAGACGTTACATCGCGGGACGGGAGAGGCTTGAGCATCTGATCTGGTCAAGCAGCGGCTTGTGAGCATATTTTTTTTCTCGACAAGGCGCTGCGGCTCGCCACCAAGTACGTATTTCCTCACCCACACCCAAAAACGAACTAATAATCTTTTCATTGGCTGCTCGCTCAAGGTTTGTCAAAATACACCGCTGCCCGTAAGGAAGTGTGCTAGTTAAAAGCTGTGGATGCTTGATTCGCTGCCTCGCCGACTACTTAACTTACGGAGTACTATGTATGTAACTCCAACTTTGGTGGCGTCGTGGGGTTTAGCTACTCGTGTTCGGTTCACTTGCTGCCCAGCTCTAGCGAGCCTTTTGGTTGGGCGTCGAGCGGAGCTTGGCTTGGTGAGTGGAGCAGCAGAGACCAGGTCCGCGGAACATTTCTTTGCCCACGCACGGGATCAGGATGGACATGTGTTGTTACTTACTCGAGGATTTTTCTACGCGCGTCGTGGACGCGTCCCTGACTATCAAACACGGAAAGATCGATCGCGTCTTGGTGCGACGTTCAGATCGTGGGGACTGATGTGACACCCTTCAGCCTTGATGATCATTATTATTTGAAAGATGGGATGGGATGGTTGTTGCAGATGGGACTCATGGAAAACCACTAGCACACGACATGTTTTGCCTCCACACTTTGTTCGATTGGGCGTACATGTCGGAAATAAAACGCGGTCCATACACAAGCTTATCGGGGTGGCTTGGCAAGCCATAGCAGGGCCAGAAGTCACCTGGGCAGGAGAGAGAGAGGCAACAGGTAAAAGAATAAACTTCTGGTGATGGTGAGGTGGCACTGGCATGCCAAGTGCAGGGTCCAGATGTTGAAAGTGAACAGCCGATAGCAAAAAGGTGTTCTTCGTGTCCCCATGTTTGGTAAGCTAAAGAGAGATTTCTTTGACTATGGCGTAAGATTGAATCATTCCTCTTTCATCCACAGTGTGGGCTAGCTGCTGCTGCTGGTGAGGAAGATGACGCACGCAATATCTGCGGCGGCGTGGATTTATGAGAAGGGTACCGCTTCCGCACACGCATGCACGCGCAGATACAGCGGACGTGGACGCAAACAAGTGGATCCTTTGCGCTCAAGTGACTCTGCTAAAAACTCGATGTTGAGCGGGTTGGGCTGCACAGATCTTGCCCTGCATCAACTAGTCTCCGCGGAAGGGGGGAGGGGAGGGGAATTTCGAAAGACGCAAGGCGGGCCTTTCTATGCCCCGAAACTTGACCACTCACAAGTCGCAAGTGCTGTGTTAGCGGTGAGTTTGATGGCAGTTTCCGGGCTATGGCTTTCTTTTTCTGCCGGTTTCGCCACCCACTTCGGATTCAGATATTGCTGTGCAAGCCATGCTGCAAGTGAGTGGGTGGTGACGCCCAGCGAAACGTTACCGGGCGCTGGACAAGAAGGAATCGCTGGCGGGAATGCGTGCGCTGGATAGGAAGAATGGGCAATAGTCTCGGGCGGCAATTAATCCACACCCTTGACCGCTCTACCTCATCTTGCATGCCTTTCACTCCCGCCAGGAACCACTTGAACGGTTCGCCAATGACAGCTCGCTTATGACGATTAGCGCGTCCGCTAGTGGGCAGAATGACGACACTGGTCCACTACAAGTCCGTGCCCACTGTTCGTGTGAAGGGAGGTGTTCGTGTCAGCGGGGGAGACGAAATCGTCTTGGCTCTCATCATTCCCTCGCAGCTAACAGCCGAAGAGTCGACCCCGAAACGGAGCAAAAGGCTTCCAGGCCCGAAGGCTCGTCATTGGTGGGAATAAGGAGCTGTTTGTCTCAGCCCTTGCTACACATGACGTTCACTCTTTGATGACAGTGATGGCGATGAGGGCCAAGCTGCATCCTCTCTGGTGCAGATGCAGACACGAACTCCTCGAGGGTGGTGGTGGAATGCTGTGCGCAGCCAGGGCACAGCGGCCGCCCCTATTGGATGAAGAATCTCCAGACAAAGTTCCCGAGATTGACTTTCACCAAAAAGCAACATGGACGGCGGATCAAACGCTTGAACCATTGCTTAAGGTGGGTGCGTGCAAGGCGTTACTTTAGGGAGACTAATCTCACCTTGGGCCACGACGGAGAGTCAGGAAAAGGGTGGAACCAACGCTAGAGCAGAGACGAAAAACGTCTCACGCACAAGGTTGAGTGTACGCAATGCCGTCAGTGGAGATGTAGGTACTATGTAGCGGTCCGACTCCGCGACGTCTTCCTCCGGCCAGTGTGCGGCGTAATGCGCCTCGAAACAAAAGCCGCGTTTTCGGTCCCTTTCGTTGGAGTGTGGATGGCCGCTTGCCTAGGCGCCCGTTGTTTTACCGCGAGATTGACGACAACATTATAAAAGCAATGCTTAGAGGGTGGTCCGGTCAGGGCCAGGATGCGGACCAGGGCAGCACTATGGCCCTGCCTCGCCCGTCAGCTTTGCTGGGAGAGCATTTCAATGTAGTTCGCGCATGTGGCTAGCTCATCCTGACCGAAACGGCAGTATGCAGTTTGTGAGTGAATAGACTAGTCCGCTTCCATACCCTTTGTCGACCCTGGCTCGGTGGCTGGACGCCAACACTGAAGCCAAAAAGGCCCTCCCGCGCCTACCGCCCGCTGATTCGCAGCCGGCTTGCACTTGCGATGATGAGCTGCTGGCTAGCTGGCTGGCGCATCTCCGGCCGTCCACGGGCGCCCCAAGGTGCCGCCGATAGCGCAGGCGAAGAGCGGCAGACGCTGGCTGGGGTGGTCGGCAGCTGAGCAATGCTTTTAAGACTACACCTCCAAAGGCAGAGGGCGCGGACTACAGCGCGGCCGAGCAAGTCACTGGACGTTGGTCTCCACACGCGTAAAAGCAGCGGTCCCAAGCGTCCCAAGCACCGTCTTGGTGTGTGCCACCCCTGTCTTCACCGACGTAGGTGCGGTCCGGGGTCTTTCAAGCCAGCTTGCTTTGCTCCCATGCTTGGCTCTCAGCCTATGATGGAGGTGAGGTGCTGTGAACCCCAAAGACGTAGGCGCACCGAATTTATCAATCAGTCTGCCCCGATTGATGCCCGCTGATCAACAGCCACCAACCCCTAAGCTTCACTCAATTCTAAACCGCCCCCTCAGCACACGTACCAGAAGACTATCAATACTACATCCATCATTGTTACCCTCACATCCTTACTTCTTTGTCGCTGGTTCTGCTCTCCTAGCGAATAACGTTACCGTGCTTCTTACCACCGCGACACGTAACCTGCCCGCACACGGACCGCCCCTGTCCCCCGCTGGGCATTGTGCTCCTCCACGCGCAGTGCTGCACTTGAAACGCTTGATCGCCTGCCACTCTGTTACTGGGTCTCTGCTTCGCCCTACTCCCAATCTCGCTGGTTCATTGCCACGGCTCTGGCTCCTGCTTAGTACTGGCCAATTGATCGACATACCGAAGCGGTTATCATTACTCGACTAGGAATACCACAGCACGGGAACTTCCACTGTCAGAGTGAATTCAAAAGGTCGCAGATCCCACCACTGAGTACCTGGGATCGACTGTCTCCACGTTTTTGACCCTCGAACTACATCGTTTCACCCTCTGGATCTACGAGTCGGTAACACTCATCTTTATCCACCTGTACCACCTCTCAACCAACGCACCCGGCACCGACCACACCTCTTCCCCCCCTCTCCCTTGTCATCGCAATGGCAATGGCAGTCGACACTCGTCAACAACCTGAGCTTAACGGCTTGGGTTACGATCATATGCGCTACCCGCAACCACCACATTTCACCAACCCCTGGGTCTCCGCCAGTACCTCGCAACAACAACTCTACCCAACCACAGTCGCATCTACTGTAGACGCGCAGCGGCCCACTAGCATAGCTATTCCATACCATGGTCTGGCAGTCACAGCTCCTCCCATGGGACAAGGTATTACTCTCCCGGATGGCAACTACACAACAGTGAACTTACTTGAGGCTTCTGAAGATATCATGTCACGAGGTTACCCTACGGCTTACGCCACTTCTGGGTCACCGCCAAACAATCAAACGTATGCGCCCACGTCAGCGCCCTACTCTCAGGTGGAATATGGCAACACAGAACGAAGTCCATACGCATACCAAGATGCTTCCCGCCGGTCATCACACCCGTCAGTCCCCTCAATCGCATTCTACGAACCCGTGGAGGCCCAGCGACAACGCCAAAGTTCACTTGTTGACTTTAGCAGAATGAACGCACAACAACCGCGCAACAGCTTCAGCGATGCGCTCGATGCGAGTCGCGGCATGGTCTCGCTTAGCCAGTCCGACATCACACCACGCAACATCTACGGCTCCCAAGGAACAAGCCGAAGCTCGACCGACTCGTATGGCTTCCCTTCAGCACACTCTGCACACTCGTCCATCTCGTCAGGCAGCTATGGCCCGGGCGGATACTATGGCAACGAGGGCTCTGTGACGGATTACAGCTCCGCATCCGAGTCAGTCGACATGAACAACTCGCGAACACTGCCGCGACCGAACGGCCTGCTGGGCGCAAACATGCCACCCGCGCCGCAATCCATGATGAGCCAATTCAGCTCAAAGGTATCATCGAGTTCGCAAAAGAAGCACAAGTGCAAGATTTGCGACAAGCGCTTCACCCGCCCCAGCTCCCTCCAAACACACATGTACAGCCATACAGGCGAGAAACGTGAGTTGTTCCCCCCCCAGCAACCCGCCTATACCTATGCTTTGTTCTGCGTTGTTGTTTTTTTTGTTCCCCGCAAAAACTAACAGTTACAATCCAGCTTTTG
Organism: Decorospora gaudefroyi; assembly: GCA_010015605.1. NCBI lineage: Eukaryota > Fungi > Ascomycota > Dothideomycetes > Pleosporales > Pleosporaceae > Decorospora > Decorospora gaudefroyi. The sequence continues at coordinate 44,672 of ML975287.1, forward strand.
CATGCGAAGTCGACGGCTGCGGCCGCCATTTCTCCGTCGTATCGAATCTGCGTCGACATCGCAAAGTGCACAAGAACGAGGGCGGCATCGACCATGCGTCACCCGAGAGTGTGGATCACTAGATTTTTGTCGATCCAATTAATAATGTGGATCAACAAAACGACCGTTCGTTCACGTTTCTTCGTTCCTCGTCTTAATAGCGCGCGCACCCTTATTGCTTGGTACTTTACATGTTTGCTTTCTCTCTCTCTCTGTGTCTTATCTCATCTATAGTAGCGTAATCTCTTGCTTTTTGAGATACCACCATCTGCGTTTTTTTGCAAACGAACTTATAGAATGGGAGGGAGAAAGAAAGTTTGATGTTTTTATCTCGTTTTGTATTTCCATGAATAGCGCAAGTCATGACCTGTTTTGTTGTTGTTCTTCTCATCTGTCGCTGCCTTGTCATGCCTGCTCCTACTACTCCAAGAGAGACCTTGTTACCTTTTCACTGAGATACCATTTCTGGGGCGCGAAAGTCAATGGCGTTTTTTATGTTACTAGTCTGGTTGCTTTTTTTGCGTTTGGCTTACGTATGAGTATTTGCCCTGCCCTGCCCCTCCGAAAGCGAAGGCGAGCTTCAAGTCTTTCCAAATTCTCACGTCTTTTGTAATATTATGAGTTGCTTGTCTGCTTCTGTTTCTTACCCATTTGTCTCAAGCGACGTACTACAAATCTTCACCGTATGATCAAGTACGCATCGTCAATCACGCCAGTCCCGATACCCCCCCCATTTTAATCTTTTTTAAATAGACTCTCTTTTAGCCTGCTTGCCTTCCACCGCCATCCGTAGATATAGAGTCGGGGATAGTGGGTTTCCGTTTACCCTAACGACGTTTTGTACAATAGTAGCAGTTCCTAGACCCCAGCATAAAATATGCTTATTATACCTATCCAGCAAAAAAAAAGACCCAGGCGCACAATTCAGATTCGCATCCCCTCAAAAAAAAGAATGACGCGTTTCTTCCCCCCCTTCTACTTCCTCTCGTGGCATCTCGAGCAATGCACCCAACTACATAGACACCAAGCTTAGACCAAAAAATCGTTTTTTGTTAATTAAAACCTTGCCCACAAGTGACGTGCCCAAAACCCCGTCATCGTTTCGGTCTCGTCTCCTCTGCTGTAAACGATCACAATCGCATTTGAAATTATAACTTGGCATTTCGTCATGCCGCGTCATTGGGGCCCCACTTTTATGTTGGACCCTGATGATGCACTGCACATGGATTGTCGCGAGCTCCCTCCACGGGCGAGTGGGAATTATGTATCGTATGGTATCAGTTCTATGTTTTTTTAGCGCTGGGCATGCGAGTCAGATTTGAGACACACAGAGAGAAGAGAGGGAGGTTTGGGTTGGGTTAGGTTGGGTGGATGACGTCGTAGCAATATACGGGTTTTTTGGGCTGGTGCTATTTGTGCGTACACTGTCACGGTGGTGTTGGTTGTGGTAGGTGCTTGATTGGTTAGAAGTGTACTGGTTGTAAGGTAATAATGGTTCTTTTGGACTTTTTTTACTTTGGTACATACTACTTCGTAGGAGTGGAATAAGAGAAGATAAGATTTTCTGTTACTACCTTTACACTTATTCACGGCGTTTAATTATAACTATCTCTAAAGCAATAAGACGTCTTTTTCAGCACGTAGGTAGTTTCTAGACTTGTGCATGTATTTGCGTGCGCTACGTCGTGTTACCGCACTCCTTGTTTTAACTATTCTTATTTGTTGTGGTTACGCCTACTTCGCCAGCAAATACAGGCGGATATGAAAAACTATTCTAAGCCCCTTCGCCACTACATATCTATCCCATCACGCAGGTTCCAACGACAACAGTTGCAATCCTTGGCTACCCACCCCGCCCCCCTCGGTTACTTGCTGTACTCATTCCAGGGGCAAAAAAAAACAACACACTTGGGGCTTTATTCCCAAGCGAGCATCTCTTCGCAAAAGCTCGTATCGTATTGCGCAGGGGGGGAGAGTAGAATAATGTACAGTGACGGTGACGGTGAGGAAAAAGTTCTCAGGCCCGCCACCCCCAACCAACCACCCACTTCCAACTGTGTGGGTATTAGTTAGGACTAGTTAATGCGTCTCAAGTTGAGTGTTGATGTTGTTTACAATTTCAATCCTTGTCACTGCAGTACGATAAGGTAAAGCGAGATGGGAATTCTCATTGTTATTCTGGTACTAGTCGTATTATTGCGTGCGTGCTGTGTGCATTGATATCCTTGCAGGAAGAAGAGGGAGGGGAGGCGAAGCATATGCAACATGGTACGAGTATTTCAATTTGGGAGAAATGAAAATGGAAAAGATTGCGGTTGGGTTTTTTTTTTGATGATTCCCGAATATGGAGTTGGCCGCAATGGCTTTTTTTTTGGATGCAGATGCAGATGATGAGAATACGAGCATGTAGGTAGCTACAGAAAGCGTTAATCTTCTAGCGCTGATCCTACGTCGTTGAGGCGAAGTCAAAGTCGCCGCGGGTAGTTAGGTAGCCAAACGCACTTGATACGGGCTGCGGTCATCTCTCCAGCAATCAGCAACCAATCTTCCCCGCTATTCCCGCACGGCCAACGATGGTGGGAGATAGGCTACATAAAGTGGGTCCTCCCATCGAGATGGACTTTTGAAGCAACGCAAGTTGCGCAACCCCGCCATCTCACGTTGGATCTGCTTCTGCCAGCGGTTTTCAGCCTCCGTACTGCTGAATCCACAACTAAAAGACGCGCCAGCTTCGGGTCCTGAACCGATGTCAATGAACCTGCCTGTTCCGTTAAAGATGTGCCCGAGCTGGCGTCTCAGGATCCCATAGGACGCGCAATCGTTTCTTCTCCCCGTGAGCACATTACTCGCTCCACGGTACCTGTAATTTCGAAATATACCGCGTCGGCGTCTGCGGTCAGATGCTCACTCGCGTCCGTATGAGATCTTCTGTCGCTTCGGTTTGTTGCTGTCTTCGTCGTCGTCCTCTGTCACTTTCTTCTTCTTGCTTCCTCCGGACCTCGCACCGTTCGTGGGCTGGCTAGACTCGCGTGTAGGGAAGGAGGAGGTCGGTGTAGGTGCATGCGAGGCCGGTGTGGTGGCTGAGCCGGGTGTCGAGGATTCCTGGAGAGCGATATCAGCGTTGGCTCGCGTATCCGCCCCTCTGCCATGCTCAACGTACTCTCAAAAAGCTGGTGGAGCTCCGGCTGAATATGCGGTCCGCATCGCTGATGGGAGCCTTCCGCCGCGTGGCAGTGCCCGCTCCGCTGGTCGTGGTGGTCGTCGCTGCGCCCTTGATGTAGTTGTCGAATCCCTTGATGATGTTACCGGCGCTGGTCTCTTCGAGGTATTGCGTCTCGACACGCAGGATGTTGTCTTCCAGCTGTAGCTATACGCGGTCAGTGGGGCGTTGTCGAGCGCGTCCCAAGCTGCACCCACCAAATTGTTATCGATCAGGCGCTTCTTGTTGAGTGATTCGCGTAAGTCGCGTCGTAGTCTCTCGTAGTAAGGCATGCCGCGCGAGCTGTCGGCACCGGCGTTGTTTGCGTTTCCGGGGGGGGCATTTTCCGTCATGTTGAGGTTTGTGTGTGCTTTTGGAAGTTTCTGGCGCTTCGTTTGGTGGTCTGAAGTGTAGTAGATAGTTGGACGTTTGCGGTTTCCTTGGGTGAAGGCCGAGGCTAGCGGCTTCGCGCTTGGGCCTCCGAGCAAACGCAACTTCTAGATCGCAATCAAAGAAGCTATCTACATCTACCACCCGACCCTCCTTCTCTCACCAGCCCGTCACAGCGTCTCCCGCATATCCGGCGAACCGTGTCCTCTCACAGCGCAGCGCATACCTCCTCCACGCCACACGCCACACGCGACCAGAAACCCCGCGCTGACCTCCCCGCGCGCTTGATTCGCGGCATCGCATGGCCATGGACGCAAAGGAGATCGAGCTTCGCGGCAAAGCGATCGGCAAGGCCGTCTCCGAGGGCGAGCCGAGCGCTTCTATCCTGAAGCTGCTCAACGACCTGAAGACGGGCGTGCATGCGACCGAGGACATCCTGCGCTCGACCAGGATCGGCGTCACCATCAACCGCCTGCGTACGCACAAGGATCCTGCCATACAAAGGTTGGCGACCGAACTGGTGGCAAAATGGAGGGACGAGGTCAAAAAGAAGCAGCCGGCCAAAAAGGACGGTCCTGCAAAGGCAGCTGCGAACGGTGGTGCTACATCATCCCCCGCTCCGCCGCCGTCCGGCACCGCCTCACCAGCGCCCAGCCAAGCCAAAAAGAAGCACGACGTTGCTGCCGATAAGCGCAACTACAAGACGGACAAGGTCAAGTACCAGGTCACGGGAAGTGAGGCACGCGACAACTGCGTAAGGCTGATGTACGACGGCCTGGCTTTCATGAGCGAGGCGAGTAAGTAGAGCCGGATACGCTTTTGGGGAGCCCGACTAACATAGCCAGTGCCTGACGAGATTCTCGGCATCGCAAAGCAGGTCGAAGCCGCGGCCTATACCAACGCCGGTAGCGTAAACGAAGCCTACAAGACCAAGATGCGCTCCCTCTTCCAAAACCTGAAGAACAAGTCGAATCCACAGCTGCGCAAACGCGTCCTCACCGGCCAGGTTTCGCCCAAGCAGTTTGTCGTCATGACACACGATGATATGAAGTCGGACGCACGGCGGGCCGAGGACAAGAAGCTGGAACAGGAAAATATGAAAGAAGCCATGGTCGCGGCTGTCGAGAAGGCGATTTCGAAGGAGTTTCAGTGCGGCAAATGCAAGCAGAAGATGGTCAGCTACAGTCAGGCCCAAACACGATCCGCCGATGAACCGATGACGACCTTTTGCGAATGCATGAACTGTGGCAATCGGTGGAAGTTTTCTTAGACTTGGTGAGCCTGGGGCTGGTAGGGATGTAGTAGTTGGCGCAAGGGGTGTATGATTATAGCGGAGGGGAGCGGGGGCGTTTCCTTTTTTTTTTACACGGAAACATGGAGGGCGTCAAAAAATACCGTGAGAAGCCTCCTCTGTGGCCGTCTTCTAGTTTTGGCGCGGGGGGGTTTTAGTCGCAGCCGCCCACTTTTCTCTTTTGTCTCTTTATCATAGTCCAATGTATAATTTTTTTTGTTCTTTTTCACCAAGCTCGGATTCCAAATAGTAGACGCCTTGCCCTTAGTACATTTTTCAACGTTACTACTTGCTCATGTTTTAGTATTGGCATTGTGAATCAACATACTAGGTATGTAGCTGGCTTGCTTGGCCTACCCTGCCTTGGATCAATATAGGATGGAAAAAAAAGCTAAGTTACTTAGTCCCATGTTCAAATCAAGCAAAGCGAATTAAGGAAACGGATGTAGATAGAAAAGACGTGCAAGGTATATAACGAGCAAGGAGCGGAAAGCCAGATCTAACCTACCTACCCCGAGTTTAAAGAAGAAAAAACAGGGTGGGTTACATACCTAGATACAAAATTCCACGCACTACCAAGCTCTATTTATCGACACCCCGCAATATTTATTTTTCGAAAAAGAAAAAAAAAGTTGGGGGACAACAGGGCAATGCACAACCGGCGACCGAGACCGAGACCAAAAACAATGAATATACGCTCATCTCAACGATAATAATTACACAGTAAGAACAACCAAAAGGACCAAAAAAAAACGCTGAGACTGAAACTAAATTCTTTGGTCCACCGAAAAAAAAAACTTGGGCACTTATAGCCCCATGGAGCCATGCACATGCTAAGCACCTACCAAACTATACAGAACAAGAACAGCGCTTGCTCGCTCTCTCGCTTCGAGTGTAGCTGACTAAAAGCTATCCATCTTTTCCCTTTCCCTTCTTCTTATTCATTCAGGTAAACACTCCCCCCTTCCCCCCCGCGCCCGACCAGCCCATGTCCTAAAACTTAAACGTACTCTTCTTCCTCCCAATACTAAACCGATTCTTCGCATCCGGCACCTCATCCCCCGTCCCCGCCGTCGTCGTCGTCGCTGCTGGACTCTGATCTTCACTCCCACCATCATCCTTATCCTTTGACCAAAATTTGGGTTTGGCACGCAGACTCATGGATGTGTGACGAAAGCGACTGAGGCCACTCATTCCCTTGACGCTACCGAATCCATTCGCGAGTTTGTGATCACCACCACCAGCCCCAACCGGCGGAGGTAGGGGTGGAGTAGCAGTTTCGCCCGAAGCCAGACGTCGCTGATGTTCTTCCGCGGCCGAAGCTTTACTCGCTTCGAGCGCGAGACGCAATTCTTCTTCTTGCTTGCGGTAGTTTTCTCGCCGTTGGGTTTCCATTTCCTTTCGTTTTTGCCGGGCCGCCTTCTCGAGCTCTTTTTGTTGCGCCTTGTGCTCCCGGTCTTCTTTCACTTTGGCGAAGAGGCCCATGTTGCTTTTGCGGGCGGCGAGCACGGGCACGTTGGTCGTTGTGTGTTCGACTGCGTGGTCGGTGTTTGATTCCGTGTGCGCGAGGGGCGGTGCGGTGGCGGCGTGGTCGAGGCTTGCGAATTTGTCGGCTTCTTCGATGGTGGGCGTTGTGGCGTTGTGGAAGGCGTGGAAGGCATGGCCGTTTGCGCCGTTGGGTTTGGGGGTTGTGACGGCTTCTTGGGTCATTTTTGCTGCCTGTTCGGCGGCGGCTAGGGCGTCGGCTTCTTGCTCTTGCATCATGGCTTCTTCTGTCGTTTCTTGGTAGAAGAGCACGTATGCGCATGCTAGCACGCCCTCTCCGCCGAAGAAGTTTCTGACGTAGGCCTTGTCGACCGGTTCTACCATCTCGTCGTCGAATAACAGCCAGCCGCGGTCTTGGGTCTTGATGATGGATACGTAGTGGCCGTGATAGGGGCCTCCACCGATGTGCACTACTACCGCGTACAGTTCGTATAGCCTGTCCGGATCTTCTGCGTCGTCTGTCGTGTTGAACAGTCGTAGGTAGAAGGGGTAGACGACACGATGGAACAGCTTCTGCAGTCGTTGCAGATCCTCGGTGTACTTGAAACGCTTCAGATGCAATGCAAGAATCTTGGGTAATCGTTTGATCTTCATCCTCTTCTCCGCTTCCTGTAACCCTCCGCAGTTGTCGCAGTGGAACTTGTTACGCTCACACAACATTTCCTCCTCGGAAAACTTGCGTAAACAGCTCGTTACCGACGAGTGTTGCTCTAGGTCGACTGACAGATCCAGAAACGCCTCGTCTCGGTGTGAAGTGTTCTCGCAGGTGAGACATCGGGTCTCGGATGTTAATGTGCCCTCGAATAATCCGTGTACCCAGCCAGCGTTCGACTTGGTAGAGGCTGCCGAGTTTTGCACCGGCACCATCTCCCCGGATGTGATGGTGGTTCCGTTCATTTCTTTCGGGTCCGCGTCTGTGAGACGAGTTTTGGAAAACTGCTCTACATTCTCGACAACCTCGTTCAGCAGCAGGTTCAGAAACTCGTGCGCATCCTGGTGCATGGGCGTCCGGAACATCTCATTGTCGCGCCGTAGTATTTCGAGGAGCTTGTGTGGGCTGACTACGCCTATACGTGACCTGTGTGCTATTACTGCCTCAAATATGTCTTTTAGTGATGAGAATAGGGATTCGTTCATGCCGTATGCGTTTGCATTCTCGTAGTCCATCTGCAGTACCGGGCCAGCCGCCAGAGCCTGCTTCTTCTTGTACTCGGGCGAGTCCTTGTTATCCTCGGCCTTGGTACCGGGGGGGTTCGTGGCGCCCGGCGTGGTGACGGGCTTTGCTGGCGCTTTCCCGTTGGGACTGGAGAGGGAGGTGCGCCCAGTGGGCGAGAGGGCGGCGTGCTGGTCATTGGGCAGGTTGGTGTTGAGTTTTAGCGGGCTTGATGCGGGCCGCTCGAGCGCTTCTGGCGGCGATCTGGCAGGGAAGTTGATGACCTGTTCCCGGAAGGGCACTGAGTAGTAGAGGCACTGTACGATGGAGTTGCAGTAGCTGGGGCGAGTGTCAGCGCGTGTCTTTTCCGGGTGCGTGGGTGCATGGATGCTTACCATGTGCTTCCAAACTGCGGACAGGGCGCGGTCAGCAAGCGGACTCCCGAAGCGCAACTACGCAGCAGCACTCACATTCTCGAAGCCGAAGAACTTGTCGCTGCCGTCGCTGCGCAGAGGTCCCGCGTTGACCAGCAGCTTCTCTAGCGGCGTCGCTTCCGGGGCGTGGGGATCCTTCTTGACGGGTATGCTACCGGTTGCTGGGCTCAACGGGGGCTGTAGCCATGGTCAGTCAGTACCAGCCATTGCGACGCCGCCACCGGGGCACGGGGACCGACTCACAGCACCCGACTTGATGCGACTGAAGAAGGAGCTCATGGCTGCACGGGGCGGAAGTCGGCGCGGCGATGTAGTCACAGTAGAGCGGGCGCGGGATGGCTTGCTTTCTATCGCATGCGAGGCGCGCTCTCAGGCGACGGGGGCGCGGCAGGGCAGACGCGGACCGACAAGTGCAAGGGCATGTGCGTGCGCTGGGTGAAGGCCCGAGAGGTATGAAGCTGTGTCGGACAACATGGGGAGCGAAAGAGGCGGGCGCTGTTGAAGGATGCGGCGTGCGATTATTCACCTGCGGCTTGGAAGGCTGGCACAGGCGCAGGCACGTTAGGGAAGCAGAGCCGGAGCCGAAGTGCAAACGCGAGCCTCTCCCACGGCCGCCGCGGCTTGCTTCTCACTTCTTGGGATTCCAGCTAACGTTTTAGACGCCCACACGCCCTCCCCACGACCTGGCACCGCAGACACGCGACCCCGCCACGAGGAGACGGGGGCCCTCGAGCTAGCCCCAAAACCCGCCCGTTGCTCCCCTTCTCACCACTCACCGATGACGCGGATCCCAGACGCTGGCACTCTGTGCGACGCCCGTGGTGGGGCTGCACACCGGCGAACATGCATGGAACAATCTGAGCGCGACGATACGCTTCTCAGCCCCCAGCGCCGCCGACGGAGGACAAGACGCCCAACGGCACCCCGACCCTAAACTCCCACCACTCACGCCGCCCAGCGTCCGGAACAAGACTCGCAAGCAACCGCCTGGCACCTGGGCGCCTGTTGGCAGCTCTCCATCCCATGCGATTGGCGTCTTGACGTGCGTATGGAGAGTCCAGAGCATGGCGACAGCGTGCATTTTAGTCCAGAGGCAAGTGCAACATCACAAACCATTTCATCTCAGTGTATTGCCGGGAACGTGCACCCAATGATTTCATCACAGGCGGGCATCTTCCCGGCCATGCAGCGCGGCACACATCACCCCCGCAAATCCAGTCGAAGACCCTTGTATAAAGATTCAGTTTCCATTCGTGCGCCTCTTACTCACCTGATCTTGCACCATGGGAAACAAGCCGTCAAAATCACAGTCGACGTCTTCAAGGCACAGGCTAATTATTGCTGTCTATGTGGCTGCCTGCAGGATATAGCCACGCGAATCCCAAATCACCCTTTTACCCGAACGCCAGCAGCACCAGGTCACGGGACATGCTCGAGAGGAAAGAACCACCAACGCCCCCTGATGCTAACGGCGCTGCACACGATGAAGGATCCATGGATACAACAGAGCAAGTCGAACACACAAACACCATTACAGTCTACGCAGTCGTTTGCCCGCCCCCAGCTCAATCGCCGTGCGGCTGTTCAAGATGAGCTCCTCGTTTCCGCCCTCCGGTGGGTGGGCTTGGATGTACTCGCGCCGTATACGTACTGCCTCCTTGTCCCAAATAGCCACCCGCTCCTGGAATTCCGCCGTGTTCGCGGTTGCGTTGTCTCGGGCGTTGCTAGCTTGGTCCATGTATGGCTGCTTGACGGCTTGCTCTGCTGTGCGCCACTGCAGACCGACCGCATTGCGGATCTCCTGCTTCGATGCCTTGGCCTCTGGGTTGCCAGTTTTGGCCTTCTGCGCATCGTCGCACGCCTGCTTGCAGATGTACCAGAAGTCTTTGGTGTACAGTAGAAATGGGTTAACGCCCGTACGTCCCGGCTTGATAGGACGTTCGCCAATCTGTTCCAAAATCGCCCCGATGATGGCAGCCTCGTAATCCTCGTTGCGCTGTATCCGCCCAGGCTTGTTGTCTCGCGACGCGGGCACTGCAGGATCAAATCGGCGTTTGGCGTCTACGCTCGCGGTTGCCGAAGAGGGCTCAATCTTAACTCTTTTCTCAATGAGCGGGCTAGGTATCTTAATAGGTCCGATGATCGTCTCAGCCACCTCGGCAGCAACTCGGAGACCTGCAAGGTATGCGCCGTGTACCGTCGCGGGATGAGTTCCGCATGTAGCTTCACCAGCAAAGTGTAGCGGGCCATGCGGTCGCGCCATGACATCGTAGTCCCCAGCCTGCGTCTTGGGTCCAACGTATGAGTAGCTACCGCGAGCGAACGGATCTTTCTTCCACCGCGTAACGATTGCCTCGGAGGGAAGTGGTACGTGGTTAGGTGCAAACATCGCGTCGAGCCGATCCGTCACCTCCCTGACGAGCTGATTGTCCGACGTTGCTTCGGCATAGTGAGCTGCTTCACCTGCCATAAGCGCTACCAGTACTGGCCTTCCACTTGTCTTTATACAGTTCCAGAACAGATAGAATCGCCCTCGTTTCGCAGAGTAGTCCTCTGGTCGCATACTGGCTTCGAGTTCTGCCTCATTCAAAAGGCCGAACATGTCCCGGTCTGGCTCCCAGAATGCCTTCTCATATACAAGAACGATCTAAATGTGCTGTGAGAATGTGTAGCCGTATCCAAGTGTTCAAACTGACCTTGTTGAGGAGACCGAAGCCCATACGCTCGATGACATCCTGCTTCCAGTCGGGAAGCGGAGGTTCAAATGTGACGGACCCGGACTTGAGCACGCCAAGAGGAGTTGTGAGGATAACCTTGTCGGCCACATATACCTCCCCATTTGTGCACTCAAGTCTGACCGCTTTGCCCACCTCTTGTTCGTCGGTGTTGTAACGAACAGTCTTGATAACGTGGTTGAAACGGACGTCCAGTTTGTTAGGACATTGCCACAGACCGCGCGGAACTTGTTGGTAGCCCCCGATCACCTCGGTGTGCTCGCCCTCAAATTCGTTGCCAATGTCTTGGTCCCACCCACTCAGGCTGAGCTGGTTAACGCTTACCGCATTCGCGTACTCGAGGTTAGCATGGTGCCAGCTGAGTAGGCGCATGTCCCTGGGCTTCAGATCAACCAGCAACTGGTATTGTCGCAGACCTTCGTCCATCGTCTGACCCAGCGTGGGATACTCAGATGCCTTCGCTATCATATCGAGATCCAGAGATTGCGCATTGGACGCACTGGGTTTTAGCTTCCATCCCATCGACTGTACCGTCTCTGCTGCTGTGATGTCCGGATTGAAGCCCGCGCTCAACTGATATGCCCTTCCCGCCAGCTTCTCTACTCCTGTTGTTGGCTTTTCTTGCTTCGTTGATGCTGTACTCTCAGCATTCGCAGCTAGTGGTGTATCGGACATCTCTAGCTCGGCAACCGTAGACCCCCCTGTGTCGGTGGGCTCACGTCCAAAAGCCATCAGGTTTCGGTCGCCTTCTACTGTTCTATGAGCAGCCGGCTTGTTTCGATATACCGCCGCTCGTTCGAGGACATCGTTATACAGCTTCTCCACGAGTATGTCTTGACTCCTATCCACCACTGTACCATCGTAATCGTACAGTATCGTGTTGTCGCGAAGACCGTGATAGGGTATGCCGAGCTGTCCTCGAATGATCGTATTCATAGGGTTGCCGTGCTCAAATCCTGTAACAATCTGCGCGCCCATTTCAGCGGTACACCGATGTCCAGGTGGAAGCGTAGAGTCGGCCTGTTGGAGAAAGGGATGCGAGTACACCCGACCACCAACTCGTGGGCGCGCTTCGAGAACTATGATCTGGGGCGGGTGTTCTCCAGTATCTGTCAGTTGATCTCCAAGCTGAGCGAACAGTCCCTCTAAATGTCTAGCGCATCCTAAGCCCGACATCCCGGCACCAACCACAATGATTGTGCGCCTCAGTGCACCTTTGGCTTTCGACTTCGGGATAGTGCCAACGGTATTAGGTACCTCGACACAACCAAAGTTTATGTATCCGTGCCTCAAAAGCCATTGGTATGCTACTTTCGCCAGACCAAAGTAGCGCTTGTCGCGAGCGCACCCCGCAGCTTCGGAGAGAGAAACGTATACCAGAGGGTTTCGATGCCATAACCGCAAGATCGCGTTCCTGATGTTCAAGTAGATGGTAACTTGGGCATGAGTGACATGCTCTCGCAGTAGCTTATATTCTGCCGGGTGTAGAGTGAAGGGATTGAGTCGGCTGTTCTCCGCTGCTAGAATGCACTGCCGACCAAACTCGGACCAGGATAGCTCCGCAGGTATGCTCGAATTTGCCTTCATCTCAACGACTTTTCCTTTAACAGGAAGAGAATTCGTTCTCCGATGCTTTTTCGGCTGCCCCTGCGCTTGCGAAAGCTCTGGAGTCGACGAAGTCTGCGATTCGCGACCAAGACTTTGCGGTGTTCTCGCCATTGAAGGATGGTCGTTTAATGATAGCTGAGTTTTCGCGTCTGTTCTGTTCAAAGTCGTGTTTGCGTCGCCGTCGTCTAAGCGAGAGATCAGTTTTTTCTGAATATTAGTCATGCCGTTGACGGCTGAGTTTGGTGTGAATGGATGTTGCAGTGGCGAAGGAGTGTAGTGTGCCCCATATCCATTGACAAATGCGCCTGGGGTAGATGCCTCCCGCTCATGGCTTGTACTGAGTTCCGATGTATCCTGTAAATCGCCGTAGTGCACGGATGATGCACTTGATTCCCGGCCGTAGCCCAGGTTGCTAAACCCAGGTATCGGTGCAATGCCGCCTTTGAGGTGTATGCTATCAGTGGACATCGGCATTGATAGGAGGTCATCGTGAGTCTGGTCGAAGAGAAAAGAGCCGTCATCGAGTGCGGTTGGATCGTCTGCGGATGCGATGGAGAACATGTTGTCTTGTCGGTGATCCGCTGAGCGGACAAATTGGTAGACACCTGATAGAGAAGCGGCTACGCGCCGCAGTCAGTGAATGGTCTATCAAGCAACTGTAACAGGAATTTCCTGGCGGATAGCGAATGGGGGCATATGCTGCGGATATGCGCGATTTGGTTGATGTTGTAGCGATGGGGAGGATGCGGGTGGTCGAGATAGACTGATGCCCAGACTTGTGGAGGTCGAGGCACGAAGTTGAACGCGCTATACCTACCTAGGCAAACGCCGTCGAGGCCAACCTGGTCATTTTCAACATCATCTCTCCTCACTCACCCACGTCGAAGCGTCTACCCGTCCGTCAGCGACACAGCGAACTCGTGTTAAGCTTCACATGGTTGATGTGTCGCTCGGCATCGAGGAAGCGCCGACAATTTGCCATGCAACCCCGCTCTTCCGGAAGCGAGCAGTACTACGACACTCTGCAATACCAGCCTTCATACATTTCCATCTACATCTCAGGCGCTTATGGTATGAGCCTGTAGGTCGTACAACAAACACATCCTTTTCATTTCTACCTAGATTTTACACTGGTCAACATGGACAGGAGGTTCGCGGTGGCTAGAAGGCTGTTTGTCATCTGGTTCGTGTCATGGCGCGCCGCAAGGTAAGGTCTGTGCAGCATGGGATCACCATCTAAGCCCGTAGAATTTAGTGAGGGGCATATCGGATATTTGTTTGATACGTGGTAAGCCCATTACCGAAACCGCATTCATTATAACCAGTTCGAGACTGATATAGACATAGAGAGTACCAGGAGCGCCATTTCACGATCGCTCTTACGCAAGCCGAATTCAGAGCCGCAGTCGAGCTGTATTATACCTCTTGTATCTGCTTCAACGAGTTAACCGACCTACCTCGCCTACATCGGCTGCTTCCGTCCAACCCTTCAATAGTAGACACAACCGCCCTTTCATTGAGATTGCGGAACAGGAAGATGCGGATCGCAATGTTGTGTGGTCATCTACGGACATTCTTTGATCGAGCCTAGCTTGTGCCCAAGGCCAAATGAAGCCCAACGGCATAATGACATACTGCGGACGGCTGGCTCTAGGAAGAGTACCTCTGAGACGACCCCCAGGTGCAGCCCATGCCTATTGATAGAATAATCACGTTTCTCACCTAGCTTTTCAGTGGGGAATACCTGGAGATAGAGGAAGAAAGAGGGAGATGGATGATGGTGCTGCCTAGTGGTGTGCTAGAGTAGCATCGGTATGTCCATTAAATATTATAACTTTTTGCTTCTTTTCGGATATATACCTTACTCTATACGAAGCGACCATAGATATACTCCACCGTCATCTATCATCACCTCTCCGTGCTTGGAAAGATTCGTTAGTACCATAGACATGTCAAGTTGAATCGCATCAATCACGTGCCCTTCGCGCTAGTCCTAGGTAATGCCGAGGCCGTTGCGTTGGACCCTCTTTTACACCGCTCGTCTGTCGTGTCCAGGGCCAAACCCCTCATCGCGACCCAGCGACGACTTCGCACAGTATACGATGCGATGGCCTTGGTCACGCAACGACGATGATCAGAAGAAGAGCGGTTTACTATCATGGGGCGCGCCGTCGAAGTCGACCGATGCGGCCAGCTCGTTAATGGAGCCCCGGACCCTGATCTCATCCCTCGCGTTGACAATATCAACGGTCGCTGCTGTTCGCGTCTACAAGAACTATTTTCGACGCATCCCGACTGTCAACCACATCAAACCGAATCACTTTCGCCGCAAACGTCTATTCGGCCAGGTCACGAGTGTCGGGGATGCGGATAACTTCAGGCTGTTCCATACACCGGGTGGGAGGATAGCCGGGTGGGGCTGGCTGCCATGGAAGAGAGTGCCTACCAAGCGGGAAGATTTGACCAAGCAAACAGTGAGTACTCCCGTTCATCTCAGCTTTGGCGCATATCTTTCATGGCATGCGGCCGATTATGATGGATTACTAATTACATGCACAGCTGCACATACGGATTGCTGGGGTCGATGCACCGGAACTCGCACACTGGGGCCGAGAAGCGCAGCCATACTCGAAAGAAGCCCATGAGTGGCTCATTGGCCATATCCTCAATCGTCGTGTGCGTGCGTATATATACAGGCGCGATCAGTATGACCGCGTGGTAGCCCAAGTCTACGTGCGCAGATGGCTCTTCAAGAAAGATGTAGGACTAGAGATGTTGAAGGCTGGGCTAGCGACGGTATACGAAGCTAAGACGGGCGCTGAATTTGGGTCTGTGGAAGACAAGTATCGGGCTGCGGAGAAGAAAGCGCGCGAGAGTAAGGTTGGCATGTGGGCCAAGCCGAGCTTCACACAAAGAATGGGCGGCGGCGTACAAGAAAGCCCGCGGGAGTACAAGGCTCGACATGCAGCGGCAGATAAATTGAAGAAGACAGGATGAAAAAGAAGGGACCGAGGAGAGAGACGTATCGGTTCGCTCAGTTGCGAATTACTGGCAGGCTGTGGAAGGCTACTGTGCTAGCCTTCTACAACGCACTGTCACGAAGCCGTTCGAACGTACCCACAGCCCGCTCACACGCTGCATTGTCGCGCTTGGACAGAGATGAGCAAACATTGCAAGTCTGGTGGGAATTCTGAAGCATGACAGCTGGGAGGAAGAGCGCAACCAAGAAGATGTTGCTTATTGAACAACGCTGAGTATGTCACAACCTAGTTCGGCTATGTGGAAAATTGTGGGGATACCACAGTTCGTCGCATGCAAACTTTGTCCAATGGCATCATACACGATAGCAAATGCAGCAGAGGATGTCTGGGCAATGATTTGTGCAAGTGGTCCAAGTGCCTGTGTGACTCCATATCCGCAATCGGTCCACGGGTCTTCTGTAGAGATGCAACATTGAAACTACTGAGAGCTGTGCGAGTTGCATGCTGGTTAGCTACCTGGGCGCACAAACACGTGCTTCTGTCGCTCATAAAAATTATAAAGCGCACTTCAATAACAAGCTGGTATCTTGTGATGACTTCATACGAGCATCGTGCCCCCGTCGCGTCTCATTACTGTGTAGATCGCCGGCGGTCTTATCAGTGCGTTATCGGAGACAGCTTGATTGGCCCGTCACGCATCGCTGGAATTTTTTTGGCTGCCGCATTACATCTTCCCCACAGATTGCTCATACACTGTGAGGGAGTCATTTGTGCTCTGCTCTGCTGGGCTCGAGCTATAGCCCTTCAATTGCACCTGTCGGCCCCCGAGCGACCTTCCTCTCGCGCGTTCGACGCCTTACCGGTATCCCTCGCACCAGAAGACTTATCAACCGCTCAAAGCTCCCCCGCTGCCCGACCGCCTGCCAATGGCTCTCTGCGGGCGTCTGGCACGACGCGTACCTTCTCTTACCGGCCACACGCGTTCCATCGCGCCTTCCACATACACTCGAAGTTTCACAGCCCGGAGTGCGAGGCCTGCGACTTCTCTCCGCACAGGCACTGAGTCACCTGCAGCTCTCCGCCAGCTGCGGGCATTTACCAAGGTCGCGTCGACATGCAACAAGACGCAAACCGCGCCTTCTGCAGATGCCTATCTAAAGAGCGGCGTCATTTCGGGTGCACAAGACCTGGTGGATGTGAAGAAGGTTTTGGTTATCGGTAGTGGTGGTCTCAGCATAGGTCAAGCCGGAGAGTTCGATTACTCAGGTACGTATAGTATAGCACACAGAGTACATCCCGGGACAACCCCCCCATATTGACTACAAACAGGTTCTCAAGCGCTCAAGGCTTTGAAAGAAGCTGGCGTCAAGTCTGTCCTCCTCAATCCCAACATTGCTACCATCCAGACCTCACACGTGCTCGCCGATGAAATCTACTATCTGCCTGTAACGCCTGAATACGCCGAATATGTCATCCAGAAGGAGAAGCCCGACGGCATCTTTCTCAGCTTTGGCGGCCAGACTGCGCTGAATTTGGGTGTCCAGATGAACGACAAGGGTATCTTTGAGAAGTATGGTGTCAAGGTGCTAGGAACAAGCGTCCAGACCCTGAAGACCAGTGAGGACCGTGACCTTTTCGCGCGCGCCCTAGACGAGATCAACATCCCTATCGCCAAGTCCATCGCCGTTTCCTCTGTCGATGAAGCCCTGGACGCAGCCGAAAAAGTCGGATACCCCATCATTGTCCGTGCCGCGTATGCCCTCGGTGGTCTTGGGTCAGGCTTCGCAAGCAACGCCGAAGAGCTGAAGAACTTGTCCGCCCGGTCGCTCACACTCTCGCCCCAGATCTTGGTGGAAAAGTCTCTCAAGGGCTGGAAGGAAGCCGAGTACGAGGTCGTGCGCGATGCAAGTGACAACTGCATCACCGTCTGCAATATGGAGAACTTCGACCCGCTCGGTGTGCACACCGGTGACAGTATCGTTGTTTCGCCTAGTCAGACATTCAGCGACGAGGAATACCACATGCTCCGCTCTGCATCCATCAAGATCGTCCGACACTTGGGCGTCGTTGGCGAGTGCAATGTGCAATACTGCTTGCAGCCAGATGGTCTCGACTACAGGGTCATCGAAGTCAATGCGCGTCTATCTCGGTCATCAGCGTTAGCTTCCAAGGCAACTGGATACCCTCTCGCATACACCGCAGCTAAGATCGGTCTCGGACACACTCTCCCTGAACTGCCCAATGCTGTCACCAAGACCACAACTGCCAACTTTGAGCCTAGTCTGGACTACGTTGTCACCAAAATGCCTCGATGGGATCTGAGCAAGTTCCAGAACGTCAAACGCGATATCGGCAGCTCCATGAAGTCGGTCGGCGAGGTCATGGCTATCGGTCGCACATTCGAGGAGTCGTTCCAGAAGGCCTGTCGACAGGTGGACCCCAAGTATCTTGGTTTCCAGGCGGAGAAGTATGGGGAAAGCCTCGATGAGGAGCTAAAGAACCCTACCGATCGCCGATGGCTTGCTGTTGGTCAGGCTCTGTTCCACGAAGGCTACTCCGTCGACAGAGTTCATGACCTCACTAAGATTGACAGATGGTTCTTGCACAAGCTCCAGAACATTGTTGATTGCACACATGAACTCGAGGAAATTGGCAGCCTGTTTGGGCTGAAGAAGGAGATGATACTCAAGGCAAAGAAACTCGGATTCTCCGACAAGCAGATCGCCAAGGCCGTCAACAGCACCGAAGACGAGGTCCGCGCGCGTAGGAAGAGCTTCGGCATCAGACCTTTCGTGAAGGCTGTGGATACTTTAGCGGCCGAGTTCCCATCGAATACTAGTATGTGTTCCGTCTTGTTTATCATGAAACATTGCTAACGTCTGTCAGATTATCTCTACGTAAGTTTGTTATTTCGCTTTCTTTTCTTTCTTTATCTTTTCGTTTCTCTTCTGCGCAATCACCAGTGGTGCTTCCAACACAGAACCACCACTGGCGGTTTGATGGTGTTTCGACGGCATCCATCTCGGCCAGAATCACCACTGACGATTCATTGCAACCTACATCCATTGTCACTCACCTTACAACCACTAATGACTTTATTCAGACTACCTACAACGCGTCTTCCCACGACGTTACATTCGATGACCATGGTGTCGTCGTTCTTGGTAGCGGTGTCTACCGCATTGGCAGCTCTGTGGAGTTTGATTGGTGTGCTGTCAACGCGACCCGCTCCCTCAACGCGCTTGGCAAGAAGACTGTTATGATAAACTACAACCCAGAGACATACAGCGTACGCAACTATTCTCACCTACTGTGAAGTATCTACTAATCCTTATCTAGACGGATTTCGATGTTGCTGATAAGCTCTACTTCGAGGAGCTGAGTTACGAACGTGTTATGGACATCTACGAGTTGGAAACCGCTAGTGGTGTGGTGGTCTCAGTCGGTGGTCAGCTTCCCCAAAACATTGCCCTGAAGCTTCAAGAGTCCGGCAAGGCGAAGGTGCTAGGAACCGATCCTCGCGACATCGACAAGGCCGAGGACCGCCACAAGTTCTCTTCCATTCTAGACTCTATCGGCGTAGACCAGCCAGCCTGGAAAGAACTTACTTCGTACGAAGATGCGAAGAGGTTTGCGAACTCCGTTGGATACCCGGTGCTCGTCCGGCCATCATATGTTCTGTCTGGTGCTGCCATGACTGTCATCCGTGGCGAAGACGAGCTGAAGGAGAAGCTTCTTGCTGCCTCTAACGTCTCACCAGATCACCCCGTCGTCATCACCCAGTTCATCGATGGTGCTCAAGAAATCGACTGTGATGCCGTCGCTTCCAACGGAAAAGTCTTGGTACACGCCGTTAGTGAGCATGTCGAGAACGCCGGTGTTCATTCCGGTGATGCGACACTTGTGCTACCACCAGTCAACCTCGACAAACGTATCCAAGAACGCGTCAAGGAGATTGCTGACAAGGTCGCCAAGGCCTGGAACATTACCGGTCCTTTCAATATGCAGATCATCAAGGAAGCCGTCGAAGGCTCAGAGCCCAATCTCAAGGTCATTGAGTGCAACCTCCGCGCCTCCCGTTCGTTCCCCTTCGTTAGCAAGGTTCTCGGTACCAACTTCATCGATGTTGCTACCAAAGCTCTTGTTGGCCGCGATGTACCGGAGCCCACTGATCTCATGGCCGTCGAAAGAAACTACCTCGCCACCAAGGTTCCTCAGTTCTCCTGGACCAGGTTAGCCGGTGCCGATCCTTATCTCGGTGTCGAGATGTCGTCTACTGGTGAAATGGCATGTTTCGGCAAAGATATCGTAGAAGCTTATTGGGCTGCCGCACAGTCGCAGATGAATTTCCGCCTTCCCCAACCCGGCGAGGGTCTTCTCTTTGGTGGTGATGTCACACCAGACTCCCTCCACTCCAACTCACTGATCCAAATCGCCAAATACGTACACGCACTCGGGTACCGATTCCTTGCCGCCAACAACAACGTTAAGCAACTCCTCGAGAAGAACACCGAGGGCGTCAGTGTTGACGTGATTGAGTTCCCCAAGGAGGACAAGAGGAAATTGCGTGAGGTGTTTGAGAAGAACGATATCCGTGGTTGCTTCAACCTTGCCAAATACAGGGCAAATGGCTTGCTCGACGAAGACTACGTGATGAGAAGGAATGCGGTTGACTTTGGTGTGCCGCTGTTTATGGAACCCAAGGTAAGTTTACCACAGCGATTCTCAACTTTCTTGATGGTCTGTGTGGCTAAATTCGTACTAGACTGCTGTCCTCTTCGCCCAGTGCATGAGCGAGAAGTTGCCCAAGAAGGAGGGCATCCCAAGCGAAGTCAGGTCATGGAGTGACTTTGTTGGCGGTCGGCCCTTGTAAGCTTGGTTCTGTACGCAGATTGACGAGAATTCATTTTCGATTCGTGAGGTAGTTTGATATACCCCATGGCAGATGTAGGGTTTCAGGTGGGAATCTAGATGAGGAGGAGGACTAAGGATGTCGAAGTAGACTTGTGTGTGTGTGTGTCTTTTTTTTCGACATCTTTTATTCTATGTGTATAGCGGTTCTTTTTTTTTTCAGCTTCCAGGAAAAATACACTGTACGCTTTCAATTCAAGTGCAGGTTCAGCCTTGGATTTTTCTGTTTTTTTGGGGGGGAGGGGGTTGGTTTCGGGTTGAAACGCTTTATGGGGAAATGTAGTTTGGTAGGTATACGAAGATATTTGGTCTCTTTTTTTTTTTTTTAAGTTTTTTTATGGGGTGCTGATGATGTGCGTGGAGAGGAGAGGAGAGGGTTTTCTTGTTTGACCTAAGAGGTATAGAGCTAACTTAGTATAAACTACCTTCTACTACCTTACAGAGTAGAGTGTCAGTATATAGTTACCGACCTGTTCTCGCACGGACCTACACGTCCACTTCGGCCCCCACGCCAAAGCTCAAGATAGCTTATCTTCCGCCAATTAGAAAAACATATCTTTGCTAACTCGCCTGATCTTCCTCTCCAACCGACCCGCTACCGTTCATCGCGGGCAGGAAGTCACATTGATGTTAACGATGGTTCTTACGACGAAGCTAAAGAAACCGAATAATTGACTACCTAAGACAACTGTTTTCCAATAATCCGACTCATCTCACCTTAGAGCAAGGCTCGGCAATACGGTACCCTCGCCGCAATGGTACAGTGTTGGTGATGGGGGGGCTGCGAATCTGTGGATCTAATTAGCTCATATCAGATTTTGGCTGCCACACTGAAACGGCAAGCACTGTCAGACCCTTGGCGCTTATGAAGGCACACTTCTATCGCGCCTTGATCGTGATGATGGTCTGGCGCGCCGCGCACCTTGGTTACAGCAAATTTCTTTGAACTCCTTTTAGACATGCTATGCTGGTATCTGTGACACGAGATTGTGTATCCTAACACAAAATTTTCGGCGTTGCCTGTTTTGAGACTGGGTCGAAGGCAGACAGTCGATTTACTGTACGACTCCTGATTTGGGGACTGTAACGCTTGCCATAGGCGCATAAGGTGGCGCCAAGTCGAATATATGGAATGTTCCTGTCAGCCTAGTCTCCTCACTGCCTCGATGAATCTTTCGTCACCTTCTTCTCTGACTGCTGTTTTGGGTTCCTTCACCCCCCAAGTCTGTTGCGCGAACTGTTAGCGCGTTGTTACTAACAATACATACTAGGTAGTCAACACTCTACTAGTACAAATGTGTTACGCGACAAAACATGGAACGTAAACGATCCAGAGGTATGTTCTACAACATCGATCGTTGATATTGCGCGGCTTGATTAAACCATGTCTTCACAGTTACGCCCGAAAACTACACACGAGCGATAATATCGCTCTCAAGAAGATGCTCAAGCACATCTGTCTTCCCAGGAAACAATTATGTTGATATGGGAGATTGGATGCTACTGGATCGTAATCTCCTCAATCTCCCAAGAAGAGAAGAACAGGCCATCCCGTTCGCTTCTGATGCCGGACAAACTCACGACCTTGTTGTCGTGTACAACAGCGGGGAAGGGAAGTGGGATGTGCAAGGATATAGTCAAGAGGAACACGAGAATTTCTATGCTGCTACTACTGTTCCTGAGGCAGGTCTCGGGCAATTAGTCTTCATTCGAGGTTTCATCTCGCCATCGTGGGTGTCCACCATTGGGAGCAAATACAACATCGATCCGGAGTTCTTTAGGCGACACATGGAATACCTTTCGGCCAGCGTTGACCGTCATGCATACAGTTTCCCATCACTCCCCAGTTCGTCAAATAACATACTCCGGCTTTGTGTGAGCACACTTCTTCATCGCGATGGTTTTGGTGGACAGGATCTTCAGTCGCAGCGATCCGATCAATCGAAGGAACTTGGAATATACAAGATACAACAGCTTGGATCTACTAAAGTCCGTTGTGGGGATTCATTGGTGCGCGAGTACTCTACCTTGTGCTCGTGCTTCTCCGTAATTGAGCAATGGATATCGCTTTGTGTCACAAAGACAGACCAGGGTTGGGCCGGTAACAGATCACACCACATGGCGCAATGTATACTTGCTGACACGGAGCCTAGTTATTGTTTGGATGGACCAAGGTAGACCCTTGGAGAAGTCACCTCCCGGTCCATGGACAAGTCACATCGAATCCAAGGCCACAGCGTTACCCATAATCCAGCACCATCACAAGATGGCATTTCGGACCACCACGAACCGTCTAGACCCAAATGCCAATTCTTCGGTGGAATTTCAGCAGAGTACGGCCATTCTCCCCTTGCAGTACGATACACTTGTCGGGCTCGTCGATCTGTCCCGTCGTGCGGCTCAAGATCCGCTATCGATGTGCATCCCACTATTTGCGCATGCTGCTTTCTCCGAAGTTCAGTTCCTAAACCTTATGGAGTCCAGGATCCGAATGCAGATCGATGCGATAGCTGAAGGAGTCTCAGCCGACGCACTGGGAACTTTTCAATATTTTTCCAATATTCTCGATAGGCATGCCCAGCAACTGAAAGAAAGCACTCGGTCATTCTCCAGATTGATCAATCAAAGCAATCAAAGGTCCAATGGTGTCAGAGCGGAAAGCCCAATGCCTAGAAGCGCTGTGCCCCCAAGCATCGGTTTGCGCCGACAGACATCAGAAACCGAGACAGCCAGAAATATCGGTATTGGGTCGAGGAATTTCGAAAATTCTTTTGCAGCGAAGAACCTCTGGGAAGACTATGAGCAACTCCATCTTCGCTGCATCGAACTGTCGAAAATGTGCACTCAGGGTATAAATCTAGCGATGAACAAAGCTGCGATCGAGGAGTCCCGAAAGGCGATTGAGCAATCTGAACGACTGAAAAAGCTGACTTTGTTGGCGACGTTCTTCATTCCTCTCACCTTTAGCAGCAGTTTGTTTGGTATGAACGTTGATCTCCTCGGACAGAACGGCGTGCGATTTTGGTGGTTCTTTGTACTATGTGTTCCAATCACCTTGTCTGCCTACGTAGTTTATCTCTGGGACTTCCAGCTTCTGAAGCGGTGGTGGGTGAGATTCTGGAAAGGTTGTCGCTGTGTGAGACGGGATAAGACGGCCAAGAGAAGCGACAAGGATCCGAGTCACAATGTTTGATGGCATTTTTCTGTGAGCCCCATAATTAAGCACATTCCAAATAGTCATACTACGTAGTGATAGCACACTCATTAGGGCAAAACCCAGATATAGATGGCACTGCTTCTATCACAGAAGCCTTCTGCAAGGTGCAGGCATCCATGCAGCATGCCCCTCATCTACCTACCTACCCTACCTATATAAGCGCTGTGCCCCGCATTGCTAATCTTGAAATAACACGCCATCAACTATCCACCAACAGCCCACCTGCGGCGATATGGTTCCTCTAGTACCTTGAGACTCCACTCTTCACCCACCTGCATCGATGGCAACGGCAGCAAACTTTATGGCCACCGGCCACCTCCAGGTCCTGCGGGACCCGGTCAACGCCTCTCAGGAGGGCATCGAGTGAGATAGACCCCCTCAGAGGCCTCAGCTCAGTTTTACCACTTACACTCAAATTCAGCGTTGTTCTTGTTCCTGGCACCGGAACCATCTCACCAGAGAACTGGTCGTTTGCTGACCGAAATTGGCTCGCCACCCTGCCCGAGCCTGGTTCTAAGACACGTATTCTTGCATATGGATACACCTCGCCATTTCCAGACACCACGTTCTCTTGGGAGTCGATTCTAATGCTCGGTTACGATTTCCTCCAGTGTTTGAGCGATGCACGATCGAAGTTAGACACACATCTTGTAAGTAGCTACGTACAGGCCCTTTCTTTCTCGAACTACTCGTAAATTTGCTGATATGCCTCTTCCAGACTGACAGCAAGCCAATGGTAGTAGTCTGCCATAGCCTGGGGGGGATTATTGTCAAACAGGCTTTGTGCGTTGCCAACAAACAGTTTCATCGATATGGGTCAATCGTCAACACTATAGCGGGTATCATCTTTCTAAGCACCCCGCACCGCTATGCTGACAAAACTACGTGCGCGATACATTTCCGCGAAATCTTGGAAGCAACAACAGGTAGGGGCTCAAAGGTCACAAACGCCATTATCGAGCGAGAAGGTGCCATTCTGCTAGATCTTGCAGACAGGTTCGAAGGAATCTCGCTTCGCACGCCCATGCTATCCGCCTATGAACTGAGAGAGTCTAGAATCAGTTCCACGCCCCTGCGCCCAAAGTACCAACAAGTCAGTCCCCGAGTTCTTGATCAAGTCCTGAGACTAATCTGGGCTTCTAGCTGGTTGACCGTGAAGCTTGTTCGACGCATGCCCCCATGGAAACCGTCGTTGGCCTGAACCTTGACCATCACAATACATGTGTCTTCACTGGAAGCGTCGGCGGCGAAGGCTTACGAGAGCTGAACGAGTTTATGCACAAGGTCCTGGTAGATGCGGTGCAGCTTGTTGCACTTCGGCTGAGAGAACGTAAGTTGAGAAGGTTTCGGCAAGCTGTAGTACGGCACTAATGATACAAGAGGATTATCAGTACGCAACAATGAGCGCTTACTCGCCTACCATCAGCGAAACACCATTTCAAGGTGAGGCTAAGAACCAAGCTTGTCCACCACTCAATGCTAACAGTAATTAGACGAGGAACTGGAGCTTTCCGAACAACCTTCTAATACAGCAACGGAATGGCCTTCTAACGGAGCAACGGAAGGAACTACACCTTCGGGATTTGAATTCGTTTATCCCCCAACCCCGAACACCGAACCGAAAAAATCTGTCCATCTACCGTGCGCGTTACTGAACTCGAATTCGAAAAATGAGAGCTTCTGCGGCCGTGAAGACGTCTTGGAACGTCTTGCAGCCGAGCTCTTGCCCTCGAAGAGCATAGTGACGGCATCAGGTACAGCTCTACAGCAATTTGCACTTTGTGGATTTGGTGGGATTGGAAAGACCGAAATAGCTCGCGAATTTTCCCACCGTCATAGAGCTGCCTTTGACGCAGTGTTCTGGGTGACGGCAGACGAGATTGCGAAGCTCGACCAACACTACCAGCAAATATCGTTGGCATTGGGACTCGAAGACTCATCGGAGTGCAAGAGCCAGGTCGTCAGCAGAGAGATCGTAAAAGGGTGGCTCTCAAATCCTCAAAAGCACCTATCCGGGTACGATGAAGTTGGTCAGCCCGATCAAGCGAGGCCAGAAGCAACCTGGTTGCTTGTGTTCGATAACGCAGATGATCCGATGATCCTGGCGGACTACTGGCCCCAGGGCAGTGGATCGATCCTTATCACCAGCCGCGATCCATTGGCGAAAAGCATGTTTACAGGAAGGACGTCAGGATTGGATCTCGGACCGTTGACACAGCAAGATAGTTTATCGCTGTTCAACCATCTCACAAGCGTTTCTGACGAACCCGAAGCCAATACTGCAAAAAGAATCTCCGAAGCACTAGGTGGTGTGCCTTTGGCCATCTCACAGATGGCAGGAATCATTCGCCGAAAGGACCTGACCTTGTCCGAGTTTCTTGAGCTGTATACGGATCATGAAGAACACGCCAATCTTTATGGGACAAAGTTCGATGCTAACTTGATCACATATCCTCACTCTCTGTCCACTGTCTGGGCGTTTGAGAAGCTAAAGCCTCATGCGCGACAGCTATTGGAACTGATTTCGTTTCTCGACCCGGATTTCATTGGAGAGGATCTGTTGATTGAAGCATCAATGGTGTTACTTTCGGATGGCGCGCAGTTCAAGAAGAGTATCTACATCGAGGCTCGGACTGATCTTCTACAGTCATCTCTTGTGCAAAGAGACAAACAAAGACAGCATTTATCGGTTCATCGCATCGTACAGGAAGTGATTATGGCAACAATGGAGGGGGCGAAGAAACGATCCATATTCGATCTGATCGTGCGAACTCTCTGGGCGGACTGGCCATCGGCTATGCCAAAGCCATCGAAAGAGCCAGAATTGCCGCAGCCCAAATCAAGTGGTGGCAGACTGCATGTTGGGAGGTGGCCTGTTTGCGCGGCGATCTATCCCCACGTTCTAAGAATGCACCAACTCTGGTCAGCGATATCAGATCTCTCAGAAGCCACAAAGTTGCATTTTGCAAAATTGTTGAATGAGGCTGCATGGTTCGTACACGGTCTGCAAGCTCTTACTTTGCTGTTTAATCTAATCTAGCTAGGTATCAGAAAGAACGTGGTAGAACCAAGGATTTTGATGGCTTCTTTGAGACCGCTCGCAGCATTTGCGAGTCCTCCATACACCCTGATCGAGACTCCCTGCTTGCAGACATATATTTCTGCCTAGGCGCTATCTCCATGGACGCAAGCAATTTCGACAAAAGTCGCGTTTATAAAGAAATGTCTTTGGATCTGGTTTCCAAAATTTGCAGAGAGCTGGGAACGGCTGACGAAAGATTATATCTTGCATACGCAGAGCGAGGCATCTCACGCATTCAAGATAAACGGTATGAAGAAGGTGAAGCTGATCTCAAAGAAGCGCTACGGATTCGTAAAGCTCTTGGCAACTACGTCCCCCGATCTGGCGAGGTTAACCTGAGCTGGTCCCTTCTTGCACAAGGAAAGCTGGAAGAGTGTGATAAGCTTCTCTCGGAAACTCTCGCGGGCAGAGAAAGGGCGTTGGGCAAAGATGACAGGGAGTCTGTCAGGACAGGACTGGTTCTATATGCACTTGGTAACCTTCGTGCTGCGCAAAATCGGTTGGATGAGAGCTTTGAGTATCATCAGCGAGCAATGCGTCATATGCGCGCGACGGTGGGTGAGCGGGATTTCTACACTGCGAATGTCGCTCACAAGATTGCCGAGCACTTGATCCGCTTGGGTCGAAGCGAAGAGTCGATGTAAGTGTTGCTATTTCAATAGCATAGGTGGGATTTGCTCTAACGCTCTCGTAGTACCATGGCCAATGGGGCACTGGACGTCTGGTCTGTTGACCCGAGTGCACACAAGAACGAGATTGCCCGCACAACCTTCCTCAAAGGACGCTTGTTTGAAGCAACAGGCAGAAGTCAAAAGGCTTCCATTGCTTTCAGAGTCGCATGCCGCCTGAGAAAGGAAATAACCCAGGAAGATCGAGATGCGAATAGCTTGACCACAGAAGATTTTGACGAGATCGTTGCGTTCTGGGCTCGATGATGAGCCTCATTAGTCCAGGTACATTATAGCACCTCCACGCCGTACTTTCCATAGTCGAAGTCCTGCAGACTAGATATACTCTCAGCCCAGCCGTCATCAACTTCCCCCAATTGCCAATCATCTCCGAGCGCATTCATTCCCACTCTCCCAGCCAGCACTTGCTTTTGCTTGTTTCCATATTCAGCCGCCACGTCTTGATGCGGAACCCAAACAACCCTCATTCCCGCACGTCTTCCGGCCTCTACTCCCGTTACACTGTCTTCAAATACTAAACACTCGTCAGGCATGATGGCCTCCTCTGAATCAGTCGCCGAGTTCAACGATTGCAACGCAATTTGGTACATGTCCGGTGCCGGCTTCCCTCGACCCTGTCGCAGTCGAGCGTCATCGCCCAGAATCCGGTGTTTGGGCTGAAAGAAATCTAACAACTGCTTCGTCTCCGGTCTCGACGTTTTTAATCTGAAGCTATCGCTCTTACTGCTAGATGCCAATGCTAGTTTGATTCTATCTCCTGCCGAATTTTGCGCATGACTGAGGTCAGAAAGAAGTTTGTCCGCACCAGGCAAGGGCTCGCAGCTCTGGAACTGAACGTGCATTTGCTCCGTCAACTCGTGAGCGAACTGCTCGCGGGGAATGGGCAGCTGGGCCCAATTATGGAATATGTCGCCATTGGTTGAGTCCGGGATGCCCATGAGCTGGACGCGAATCGAGCGAGTAAAGGCAGGCCTACCGTACTTGTTGAGAAGTCGGTTCGTGCCCAGAGTAATTATATCTTCAGAGTTGATGAGGAGCCCGTCCATGTCGAAAATGCAAGCGCGGATTGCTGGGAAGATCGTAGCTGATCCATCGCCAGCCTCGGGGAATGGCTTCACTGTCCTTATGTAAACGTTAGACACGAGCGCGTTTCAGGGCCAAACACCGTTCGCCTACATTGGGAAAACTCACTCTGCTTTAGAGAGCGTCATGTTTTCACAAGCGCCCGAAGCTGTCTTGTATCCAATATTATCGAGGTGGAGGGAGTCGAGCCCGTTGGCAATGTCGTGCCAAGTGCGGGGCATGAAACGCGCCCCACGGCGTGCCGTGCCACTTAACAACAATCCTGGATTGCAATGATGAGGCTGCTGAGCCACCCACAATAGCTATCGTTACGAGCGCTTGTGCAAGAGCCGGACTCCTACCTACGTCTCCCAGCTTTGACATAGGCATTCTTTTGAATTTTTGAGTCCTTCGTGAAGAGAGAGATTGTGTTGCTGTTCAAGGACGAAGACCAGCAGCTCTGGATCGCGTGCGAGGGCAAGCGGAAATCTCCTGGCTCTCCGCCCTCTTAGATATACCGAAAGAGCTATGCCGAGGCATCACTCCTCTACTTCCAGTTACTATTAGATAAAGGTCTATCAGTTCGTAAACGGTTACTGAAGTTGGCTACGCTAGCAAGCAAAACTATGCACTGGGGAAATATAGCAATTGTACAGCAGGACAAATCTTATTGTAATGGCAAATACAATCTATGCGGCCTTGCACTGCCCTAAAAGTCGAAAAGAAGGCCTTAAAAAAAAACTCTAGGCGAATCCCCCTTATTAGCGAGCGGGTGAGGAGACACTGTATAGGCGGTTGCAGGACTCAGGAGCTGTAAGAGCGGTTACAAAGAACAGGACTTAATAACCTGCTAAGCTAACTATCAAAACACGTTTTCATTATGGTAGCCAATCAGCATTGTCGCCTTTTTTGCATGTGGCCCCCCTGATTCTGACTATAGATTTGCTGCCAACGCAGCAATAATTTCAAACTCAAACATTTCGACAGGCTAAATACCATGAGGGCCCAAAAATAAAGGATCACCAGAAGGCAATTCGGACCTTAAACATAGTGACGTACACCATTAAACATTACTTCGAAGAGATGGCGCGCTTTCGGTCAACGGATGGAATTCACTCATCTCGTGGAGTGTGTATGCCACTCAAGAAACATGCGGGCTTCCGACATGTCAGGTCTGAAGCGTCAATTTCCTTTGACAGAGAACAAAAATGGCTTCCAGTGACGGCTGAAAGGATGATCAGGCAACTTGGCGCGCATCCAGAAGTCGAGGTCGGACTCAAGCCCGGGGTAACTACTGTGAATGCACGTATATCGGCTTCCCCCGTGTTCGGTCCGTTCTGAAGAAAGTGGAAGGATGTCAAAGTCACAGCTAGGGGATTAGAAACGTAGCTGGTTTATAAAGCGGCTGGAAGTAAATAGTTTCACCCTAAACTATAGCTTTATCCATGATACATTCAGAAGTGGGCGAAGCAACATAATAAAACTTTACTGTAATTGTTGGTCATTGACGAGACCATAGTTTTCTCATGTCTCCTACTGTTTCCATCGTTCCATCGATGATGATGAGTGACGTACCTTCATTGCCTTTGCTTGTGGGGGAGCTATCCGCTCGCCGACACGATTGACGAGTTTGGACTTTGTGATGATTCACAAACCCAGGCTCCTTGTAAGCCGAAGTGAGAATGCGAACACTGTTTTCAGGGAGAGTAATCGGATATCGTATTTGAATGAGCATCCCCAGAAAGCTGGGTTGATGGCATTCATGGGTGTTGGGTTGGAATGCTACTCAGGTGATATACATTCCCAGACAAAAGATGTAAATCCAGAGAGTCGT
The DNA here is from genome assembly GCA_010015605.1 of Decorospora gaudefroyi. Taxonomy (NCBI): domain Eukaryota; kingdom Fungi; phylum Ascomycota; class Dothideomycetes; order Pleosporales; family Pleosporaceae; genus Decorospora; species Decorospora gaudefroyi. The sequence goes on from ML975287.1 coordinate 74,842, forward strand.
AAACACGAACGGCGAAATCAATGCAGTACACTGTCGCCATCGATCAAAACCAGAAAAAGACATCAAAGTGTCGTGCCGTGTCATTGCCGTACCACATTTTCACCCAGTAACTCAGCAATATCCCACTCTTCCCCACGCGAAAGCCTCAACTCCTCGCTGTTCATCCTCCCCGCCTGATCCCTCATATACACATCCTCACGCCCGACGGCCCCATCGCCATCGTGTATAACCATAGCCTCTCTCCTCCTTCGCCGCACATCCCTCTCCGAACCACCAGCTTGGCCCAGACCGGGGACCGATCGCCCACTACCCCTCGGCCGCATGTCATCGGGCGTCCATGCACCCATATCACATAGCAAGTTGAAGGCCAACTGCGCGCGATGGGTTACTTCCTCATCGTTGCTGCTATACAGATCCCTCATGAGCAAGTCCTTTGCGGTTTTGGAAGCGCAAAAGCGGGTGCAGAGGAGATGTGTGGCCGTGTTGCGAATGTCGGTGTTGTGGCTCGTGGCTAGTGTCAGGAGCGAGCTTGTCTTGATGCCATCTTCCTTGTAGGTAGGCGGGCCGGACGGTATGGCGGGACGGCGTGGCGGCATGTGCTCGGGATTCCGGATTTGGGTGAGGTTTCGGACTTGCTTGAGGCCGGTGGAGACTTGCTGGATGGCTATGAATGTGAAGACGCCTAGAGGTGGTTAGTGGGGGGCAGTGTGGTGGTGGAGGGCAAGACTGTACCCAGGCCGAGCCAGAGCCAGCGGTCGGGTATGTCGGACGCCATGGTGACTGCGGTTCGATCATCCTGTGAGGCGCAGAGGTGTCGGTAATAAATACATGATGCGTGAATGTCTATAGTTGCGCACGAGAATGATGGCGGACGTCGCGTGTGATGTGGGGCAGCGCCTGCAGGGCTGATACGCTAGCAAGGACCATCCATGTCGAACTCTTGGCGCTGGAAATAATTTCAGCAACAACCGTCTCGAGTCGCCCGGACGCCATCACCGCGCATCTCACGAGTCCTACAGGCGCGCTTGCGGCTCACAAACCCCTCCCCAAGATGCCGCCCTCTCAGCTCAAGCGGCTGAAAGCCTCTCTCCGCGAACAAGGCATTACCGGCCCGCAAAAGTCGAAGAAGCAGAAGAAGTCTCAGGCCAAGAACACGGACCGCGCCGCCCAAAAGGCCTCTGCCCTCGCCTCTATGCGCGAGTCCTTCAATCCCTTCGAATTCAAGCATCTTGCGCGTCCCCACAAGCACGACTACGTGTCCACGCAGGCCCGAAATGCCCCCAAGACGATACTCGGCAAGCCTGGCGTTAGCAAGAGCAAGGGCGAGGAGGCGAGGAGGAAGTCGCTGTTGCCGGAGATGAATCGCAAGCACAAAGTTGGCGGTATTCTGGATCGACGGATAGGCGAGAATGATCCGACGATGAGCATGGAAGACCGTATGATGGCGCGTTTTGAGAGGGAGCAGCAGCGTAAGCGGAGCGGAAACGTGTTCGATCTGGAGGACGGGGACGACGAGATTGAGCTCACACATGGTGGGCAGTCTCTGCGGTTTGATGATGAGATTGGAGAGGAAGACTATGACGCCGCGAGTGTTGCTGGGTCGAGCGACGACGAGGATGGTTTTCTGCAGAAGAAGAAGAGGCGGAGGGACGAGGTCGACGGCGAGATAGACGGTGACGCGCCGGAAGAAGAGCAGCCTGAGAGGAAGAAGAGCAAGGCTGAGGTCATGAAGGAACTCGTGGCCAAGTCAAAGTTTTACAAGTACGAGCGCCAAGCGCAGAAGGAGGATGACGAGGACCTCAGAGAAGCACTGGACAAGGACTTGAACGATGTTTTGACTGCTTTGCGGGCGCATACCAACAAGAAGCCCGAGCCAATAGCGCCAAAACCTCCGCAGGCCAATGAGTTTGGTATGAACGCTGACCGCGCAGCGCTTCTTGCCGGGATTACACAAGAAGACAAGGATAGAGAGTATGATGCGAGGGTGCGCCAACTTGTGCTGGACCAACGAGCAAAACCGACCGAGCGGACCAAGACCGAGGAAGAGCAAGCCAAAGAAGAGGCCGTCCGGTTGAAGGAACTCGAAGAGAAGCGTGTGAAGAGGATGCGCGGTGAGCCAGTCAGCGATGATGAGGAGCCGCAGGACAAGGGTGTCGATGAAGACGAGGATGATGAGAGCATTCCCGACGATGCCGCCGAGTTTGGCCTGAAAGCACCTGGCCAATCGAGACCACAGGGTGTCGAAGATGAGGACGACTTCATCATGGACGATGACCTTATTGCAACCGACTCAGAAGCAGAAATGTCTGGCGATGAGTCAGAGTCTGAAGCGGGCTCCGCAATCGACGATACCATGGCCTTGGACGACGAAGACGCCGACTTCTTAAAGCATGTCATGCCGGAGCGCAAGGAACAGCCAAAACAGCCAAAGGCTGTCAATGGTGTGCTCACTCTTGGTATTGAGCCTTCTTCGAAGCTGGCATTCACCTACAAATGCCCGCGATCACATGAAGAACTTTTGACAGTCTTTAAAGATGTTGCCGCAAACGAAACTTCAACCGTCATCCAGAGGATACGCGCACTCTATCATGCTGGACTGGATTCCGACAACAAGAACAAGCTTGCTGATTTCGCATGCGCACTTTTGGACCACGTCTCTTATCTCTCGAATCAGACACCCGCCACACCATTGGCGGTCATTGAGTCGATCATTCGTCACGTCCACTCCATGTCGCGGTCATATCCGGTTCAGATTGCCACCAAGTTCCGCGAACATCTAAAGCAACTCCAAATCTCGAACGATCCTACTCCAGGTGATCTGGCCCTCCTTACTGCCATCGGGTCCATATACCCCACGTCTGATCATTTCCACCAAGTCGTCACTCCAGCCATCACCCTAATGGCACGCTGGATGGGTCTAACGTCGCCCACCTCTACCAAGGACGTCGCGACTGGAGCATTCATCGGCGCGCTATGTCTCCAATACCAAAGACTGTCAAAGCGATACATCCCAGAGTTCATCCGCTACACCAGCCTTTGCCTCCAATCCGAAAACACAACACCAACCCTCACCTCCGCCCACAGTAAAAACATCATCGCAGCCGCCGAAACCTGGACCACCTCCCCCTCCCTACTCGAAATCTTCACCCCCCTCCTAGCCCCCCTAAACCACAAAAACCAAACCACCACCCTCCAAAACCTCTCCGCCCGCCTCGCCCTCGCCCGCTCAAAGCGACGGCCCCTCCTCCTACACTCCCACCGCGCACTCCCCATCAAAACCGCCGTCCCCAAATTCGAACAAGGCTTCGACCCCAACCGCCACTACGACCCGGATAAAGAGCGTGCCGATGGTAAGCGGCTCCAGAAGGAATACAAGCGTGAGAGGAAAGGTGCGATGCGCGAGTTGCGTAAAGATGCGAATTTTATTGCGAGGGAGCAGCTCCGCGAGAAGAAGGAGAAGGATCGGGTGTATGAGGAGAAGTATAGGAGGATTGTTAGGGAGATTCAGAGTGAGGAGGGGAGGGAGAAGAATGTGTATGAGAGGGAGAAGAGGAGGAGGGGTAGAGGGTAGGCTGGGCTTGGTGAGAGGGGGCGGGGGTGCATATGTTATGATGTGATGTGTTTTATTGGGGGTCTATGTAGCGTTGGAAGAGGGTAGTGTAGTGTATCCAATGAGCTTTTTCTTGTTCTTTCTTTCTTCGTTTATCAAGTTGAGCCAAGACTTTATACTAAGTACTTTATCTTTCATCGCCTGTATAAGTTATATTTTTTCTTTCTTATTACTTTTTTTCGTACCCTAAATGTGACGTTTCGACAGCGCTTCATTTAATATTTTTCACTATCGATAATCTTACACTGGGTGGTGGGAATCTGCTGCTACCGGTACCTGCGTTGACGTCACTTGGATGATATCCTGAGTGTAACCTTATTTAGGATATGATTGGTTGGCAGTGGGTGGAGAGGGGCATTGCTCTAGTACTATTGAACTGCGCCTGTAAATATTCAGATATCGTAGTCCGTCGACACCTGTCCCAGCGATTTGACGAGGAAGCTTTTCAGGATCCTAGGATAGATACGCAGTAGTTTGCCGCGGACACGTCCACCAACATACGCTCTCGTATACGCCATACTCTATACTTACGCATTCTGACATACCGGTCAACAGGAGCATGCGGTACAGCTGGTTGACCTGATAGTAGTTGACTTGGCTGGGCAGCGTCATACGCGCGAGGGATGATAAGGCTGAGAAGAATGTCGACATAGAAGCGGTGTAGTTCAGTGAACCGACCAATCTGACAAGGACAACAAGAGAGACGCGTGAGGCTCACAAACAGGTGTCTAAGGAGGGTTGCCAAACCATCTCATTGGGGATTTCCATCGTAAGACGACATATCCGCTGTATTCGAATCCCACGGGCATCTGTTCGTGGCTGGCAAGAATGCATCAGCGTCTCTCACACCGGTAGAGAAGAGATTTCAAGCGATGTGAGCCAACAAACGGGCGTCGGTCCTCGAGGAGACTTGCTGAACGCATGGTAGTGGTAACGGGGAAGGCGTTCTCGTAGGTAGGCGCTGTCTCATCGTCATTGTCGCACAGCATCGGCTACTGCGCGCGTAGAGTCATCTGATAACGCGACAGCGGCACGGCAAGCCTGTGTGAGCGAATAGGGAGTTTCTGGTGTCTACCACGGAGCTTGGGTTGTGCAGCAATGATGGCAGGAGCTGCTATTGTCGCCTGAGGGTGGCTTGCACAACCCCCATAACCTGCATCCTGCCAATGAAGCGGTAAATGACTATATCGAGTGATGGTTGTGATTGTAACGTGGGTTGTGGTGATGGCTGCGGTACGTACAATGGTGGGGTCGATGGCGAAGAGATTTCGCGGCTGCCATCATGGTTCGCTTGTTTAAGTAATCCGCAAGAACCGCAAAGCTCATGACTTTTTCTTTTCGAACTGGAAATATCAGTTCATCACATACGTTTTCAAGGACTCACCAAATTCCCGTCGGATCGCAGTGACGGACCGAGCCAGGGCTCGGGGCGTGTCGTGGCGGCAACACTCGGTGAGACGGTTCCATGCAAGTCCGCACACCATCTCACAATCCCGGCCTCCTTTTGACGCAGCAGCACAGCCTTCTACGGCCACGACAGCCAGAGTTGTTGATGCCGGAGCTTGTCGACTGCAGCGCTTTTCCCCATTGCGAGGCCTTATTCGTCCTTGAGCTCGCTTTGTAGCGCACCAGTAAGCCTGGAGTCGCATATCCGGTGAGCAGTCATTCCCTCCTCTCGACATGGCCTCCAAAATGGCCTCAAGCGGTGTAGTGAATGAACAAGTGTGATAGCTTCCATTGGTTAGACCTAGCTCGAGATGCGTATATTCCAACTTCCGTTCTAGCAGTGTGGTGTTGCAAAGCTGCCTGACGGCGCAATTGAGGCTCTTGATGTACGAAGGGTGGCGATGGGTGTAAGGACGTAGCGTTGATATGGTCGCCCTGTTACGGTACATGGTGGTAGTCGACTAGTGGTATTTATTAGAAGCCTTCCCCCGGGTTAACGCACCATTTTTGAGTGGTTGTTCCATACTCTTTCGAATACCTTTGGCGCTTTCTTCCTAAGCTCCGATCTTTCACCATGACTACCAACCACCATCCTGATTGGAACTCTTCCGAGGCACCTTCTGTCAAGGACCGTATCGTGGCCCTAAATATTCATGATACCCTTTTCGAGAGGATTGCCGAATTTCCAGAGGCGGCCATCAAGATGAGATTTGGCAAAGAGTCAGCACTCGCCTCTTCTTATGTTGAAGGCGAAGTCTTCCGATGCGGACGCGCTGCCTATTCGTACATTCGGGAGAACGCGAAGCCTGGAAAGATTATTGAGAATGACGTCGAGTTTAGACGCGTAATGGATGATTTGGTCAATATCCTGTTGCGTTATGGTCTGTATTATCCTCTGGTCTGATGATTTGTTTTATGACTGACGGTTACGAAAGGTCTCGTTCACGAGAACTCTAAGAGGTTGAACTGGTCCCCTTCGCCTTCAAACGTCTTTATGCGCATGTTCCGCATCTCCAATCGTACTGGCCCTGGGAATGACGGTTTGCGCGCAGCTAATGGAGAGATGACGTTAATGTATCGCCAAGAAGGGGAACCCATACCTTTCTACCTGATGGCTGAGGACAACGAGGACCTGGAACCAATGGCGCAGTTTGTCATGGTTTGGCTCATGAATCCTGTCAACGACTGGATCATCGCTCCCGCCCAGAGATTCTGGCACAGGATGCCGTTTTATCCAAGGAAACGTCTGCATGGGGAATCGGATGATCCTGAGGCTTATGGCGTGGACGTTGTCAACTCGAGAACACTCTCGGCTGTGGCGAATGCTCTGGTATACGTGATCGCAATCTTGATACTGCTTGCTCCTATCGCTACCTTCAACACCATCCAGGGACAGACGCTGCGGATCGCAATTATGCCCTTCTTCTGCCTGGTTCTGGTCGGAGCGGCACAGCTCATGGGATCGAGCACGACGCCTATGTTTACGCTGGTAACTACGTAAGACATCCTGTTATTACTCGCTCTTGTACCAAGACATACTCACAGTATCCAGATTTTTCCAGGTGATGACAATCTACGTGGCTACGAGCGAGTAGAGGAATTTTTGAGAGATGATGGTGTTGTGTTGAATGTGATGGATGCCTATCTAGCGCGTTCACCGCCAGTTCCAACTTCCAAGTTATCGACTAGACCAAATATGGACACCACAGTTTCAACCAACCTCATCTGCCATACCGCGCCTGTGTTGAATGACATGCTCTTACAGTGCTCTTCCCTATTCTAAACTTTTAGATACCCTCATCTTATCGAATAGCTCCTCCAAGATCCGCGAGATGCAGCTTGGATTAAACCGACGCCACGATTCCAACAGCTCTTCCCGTAGCAAGGCCATGGCGTCAGCCCACGCTAGTTCTTCACCCTGAGTCTCGACATCAAAGATTACACAGTATGACACTTTTGAACTGCCACAGTGGCTTCACTGCCTCTTGGGTTCCGCCAGTACCTAGGTAGGTATGCTTTGAGGGAAGCCCACTACAACAAACTGCTTCTGCATACTCAGATATCTTTCACGAGTCAAGTGCCCATGTTATTCATGCGAGGCTGTTGTTTGTTTCGGACCCTGCCCAGGTGTATCCGCAACCCCCGAACCGCCACAGTCGCTTAGATCCCACCTGCACTAATCTGCACCCTACCCACTGGTCAAAATACTGATACCTTTGGTCGAAACATCTTCTCTCTGTGAGAGGAGTACCTTTCTTCAACTTAGACCTACCAGGTGTATCCGCAACCCCCGAATCGCCGCAGTCGCTTAGATTCCGCCTGCACCAATCTGCGCCCTACCCAGTGGTCAATATACTCCTATCTTTGCTCGCGCCATCTTCCCTCTGTGAGAAGAGCGCTCTCTTCAGCTCAGACCTACCCGCAACCGGCCTCAGACGCATCCTCCTTCAGCTGTTTCAGAGTAATGGCTGGCTGTCGTGATCGACAGCTGCTCACCAAGAAATACATTAAGAAGCTTGGTGCCACTCCTCATCCCCATAAAGTAAGTTTGGTAGCTGACCATGGAAGCGCACATCGCAGAGAGACAAGCGTCTCCTATGTCGACGGATGCGGCCCAGGGACCGGACACTTCGACGGGACCAAACACACAAAGCAGCAATGGAAACGTGAACGAAAATATGAGCCAGAATAACAACCTCTGGGCTAAGATATGGAAGAAACAAAGCGCGCCACCCAAGCCAACAACGTGCTGACCAACGTTACATCCCCATCATGACGCGTTTCAGGCCCGTGGCACTTTAGGGTCGCAATGTGGTCGAGAATCAAGCATCACAGGCATGCTCATGAGGCACTAGGTAGGAGGTACATCAAGAGCACGGGAAACTGGGACTGCTCTGGGTATGTAACTACCTTTACCCTTGCTGTACGTATAGCAACCAAAGAATCGAGTATGTACCTACTCTGTGTTGAATACAAAGCATGCGTAACTGGGATTTCAAATTTATATACGAGCGGTATAACTCCACCACATACGAAGAGCGTGGAAGGTTTGCTGCATTCAGCAAGTAGGTGAAGGGATGCGAAAGCGCTGTGTTAACATGCCGCTCGCATCCTGACGTGCACATGCTACCCATTGGTTCGTTTAGGGTATCTTTATAATGCATTGTGTGTGTATAGTAGTATCTACAAGTGCCACCGTCCTGCCAGCCACCAGTACTGTGCCACTACCTCTAGTAGCCAGTAGCCTGTCAGTATACAACAAAGCACCGAGCGAGCCGTGACAGAACAGTGTAGCTCTCCATAACCATTCACCCAGGCCCACCACTGCAAGGTAGACCGCTTGATGACTATCCCTGCACTACCAACGTCGCCTGGGGTAACACTACTGGTACCTATACGGCAGCATTCGAGCTAACCGCAGCGATCAATGCATCCGATCGCTCGGTTAACACGTGGTTATGCGCGGATGTCCACCAAAGGGAGCCTTTTGTACCGTGCCGTAACGAGCGAGTGGCTTGGGGTGCGAGCGAGTGCGGGTCGCTTAACGTGGAGGGAAAGGATGCGTGCGCGCGTTTGGGTACCGAGGAAATCTTTTCGAGATCTGTGATAGCGAATTCTGTACGGTCCGTTAGTTTCGAAAGAACTGCGAGTCTGGATGCGAATTTGAGGTAAGGTATTGTAGGGTCGCGTTCATCGTTGTTTAAACTTGTTTTGAGGGAAGAAGCTACCTTGTTGTAGAGACTCTCACCTCCCCTCTGCGTCCAGAACGCATCTGCGCTCAAGGCCGGGTGGCCATTTGTTTAAGCGTACGGAAAGAATGCAAGAGGGAAAAGTAAGAGCGGTTTGAACCATGGCTTGTGGGAGTAGACGCGGTACAGACGCGCCCAAGTGGCGGACAGTCTACAGACGCGTGCGGAACCAAAAGTACGATGGAAAAAGCCGACGGCAAGATAAATAAAGTGGTTCAAGAGATTTTGGAGTCCCTTTCAGTGTGCAGAGGGAGGGAAGAGAGTAGAAGAGCAGCGGTCAAGGTTTGCCAAGCCGTTGGACGCAACTTGGATCACATAGTGAGCAGCCTCGTGTAGACAGACGGCAAACCTATCATTTCTGGACCCCTCTAGAGTTTTTGGAGCGCAGTGTTTCATTACGTAGGGAGATTTTTCGCTAAATGGTCGCTGCATGTGGAGTCATGGATAGGACCTGTTGCTTTGTAGGTACCCGACGCGAAGGTGGCTTGAGATTTAAGCCAGACCGTCAAGCAGCTTTACAAAACTGAGCTATCGAATTATTACGTTTTCAAGGCTCTGAGTATGTTTAGGCGAGGTACCGAAGTGGTACCATCTGTCATGTTTTGACGCGGCACGCCAGATCAACTAAAGCTTGTCCACAGACTGCCACAGATGGTATAAGAACAGAGCTTCTCCAAGCTGCCAAAATGAACCTGCGCAAGCTGTCTAAGATAATAATGATGGGCTGCTTTGTCGCATAGACTCAGTATTGCCTTCTCGAAGCACAGGGTACCAGCGGACGAGGGAACGCTAAGCGCTCCTTAGTATCGTACATACATAGCAGCCTGCCACGAAGCGCAAAAGTTGTTTGCAGTCCTTCATTCATCCTTACTGAAGGCTAACAGGCTCTAAGAAAGAGCGGAAGAAGCGAACATGGTACGCTGGCAGTGCTCTCTACTAAGCCATTAGGTGAGGCTCTTATTAGCATGGGGTCGCGTCGATCACTGTATTTCTGCAAAGCAACCACTAGTTTTTAATTCTTCACCCTCGGTCCTACAGTCCTTCTGTGTGACCTAATACACTCCGGCGAGCATGTACTCCGTAGTTCAAATAGGCATCAACGGTCGATGGCGGAATGGGCGTTGCGGCCCGGTTTGTTGGCGCAGCCGAATGGGCTGTAGAGGGATGTGACGGTAATCGCGATTGGTGAAGGTCCCAATAGCCCGTCGATGGCGGTACACGTGGGAAAGTATAGCAAGGGGCGAGGGGCTTCGCACTGCGCAGACGGAAAACCCAAGGCCTGCTTCCGTCTCGAAGGGACAGCTCTGCAAGGAGACTTCTTAGCTCTCATATGGTGCAGCCACCTGGATTAACACTACTCCGTAATAAAATTAGAGCTTGGAGTAGCTGAAATAATATCCCGGGAACAGGATCACGACACCTGTCACAGCTCACCGCGGTTGTGGCGCAGTCTGTGTCGATGTCATGGCCTAGTAATGCTGGAATGGACTGTAGGGCAAGAAGAGGAAGTAATGGGCTAGGAAGCGTGTTGGTTTGTGCAGGAGTGCGATAAAAATGCCCAACATGAACTGAGAAAATGGAGGGGATTTGGTGTCCTAGAAACTGTCGTGTCTCCAGAGAAACCGCCCTGGATCTTCCAAGCCCAACGCTTTTTACTAGCTCGGGGGGCTCTGCAGGCGGCCAGAGCGCAGGCGGCCCCAGCGCTGCAGTTCGTAGGCAGCGCTGACGTACTGAAGTTTGGGACTAAAGCCCGTGACTACCTCCCCGTCTGAAACCACTTCCTCAGTCCTGGCTTGACTCACCAAAGATATTTGCTCAAGAATGATATCTGATTCTTTCAGATACGGTCGTTCCAAATCCACGATCGCAACGCCGCAATGTTGAATGGAGCAAGGGCATTCAACGGATTTTACCGATACGCTACCATGATACCATTCTGAAACGTGGAGGGCCAACAATTGCGCCGCCTGCGGATCAGGCAGCCGTCTCGCACTGTTCAACCGACAGGGGCCGTTCCTAGCGGAGAAAGCGGAAGCAAGTGCAGACAAAGTGCACATACCCTACCACGGCCTACTCTATGACGGTGATTCTAAAATAGCTAGTCAGTTCAGGTCTGCTCAAGCCCTAAGAACTCCGGTAATTACAAACCAATTATTGGAAATACAATTGAAAAACCCAGTCCCCTGTGAGAAGCGGATGGCGGCCAATAAGCCTAGTGGCTGGTAAATACGTCCCTTTTTTCTCCGCGTCTATAGACAGCAGTTCATCGAGAACATTCCGCGGGCGCGGCGCCGAATGTAGTATCTACCGCTCATCGGGAGGCGCTGCAGTCAGACCTGGCGTAGCTACAATTGTGTGATTAGTCATGCCCTCAAGCACCGAGTCCCAATGCGCGATCGCGGGAAAAACATACAACAAGTTCTTTCTTTGGCTGTAAGGAATTGGTTCTATTTCCCATGATTCTCTGGGACTTTGGGCATCGTTTGTTATTGCATGTGTACAGAAAGGTGGGTAATAGTTCGTGGAGTTGCGTCTCGGTCTATACGCCTGACTTGGAAAGTGTCTGGGTAGCATTAGATTCGCCGCATGTATATATTCTGGTAGCAGTCTCGAAGTGAGAAGAATTGTGAAGTCGAAATTGAGTTGTATCAGACTAATAAATGCTACGTCGTTCCTTGGTCCCCGCCGCCCGGTCGCACCACACCAACGCTACACCAGAAACGCGCTAGGTTGCAACGATATTGACCCACGAAACCAAGGATCGTCAGATCTTGTTTTGTTATCGTTTTAAGGTTGTTTCTGTGGTACCGTATAATAAAATACTATGTAGAATAGAGGGACTGATACGAAACTAGTTCACAGCTAATACCTAGCAGAAGGACCTCATGCTTAGAAGATTTAGCCATTCACCACGGTCTGGTCGAGGAAGGTCCAGTTCCTCTTATTCAGCAGATCTCACCAATAAGAAGGCTCCCTACTCAACAGAGGTTAACGCAACCACAGTCTCCTACTCACTTGACTTACGGTACTTCACCCGAGCACGTTCCAGTAGTCACATACAACACAAGACGAAACAAGCACGAGGCCACCACCCCCGGATGACCCACGGGTCACGTATAAACATCTATCTCCAACCGTTTTCTTCCACCCGCAAGAGAAAAAGAAAATCATCGCAGGCCTCACGTCGGACCAACACGTGAACCTAATTCTCGGCAAAAAAAAAAAGGGTGTCCCGAGGTCACACCACTGCTCTTTCCCGAGATCTGCGTGTTGCGCAAGCGTGATGCATGCATGGTGAATCAACGATGGCTACGCTACACTACGGTGAGGGCTTGCTGACCACGCATGCTCTTACGATCACATGCCCGATGCTGCAGATGGGGGAGCATGGCTATCACCAATATTACAGCGGTCATACCTATACGAACTGATATGTTTCATCAGTCGCTCATAGTTAAGAGTGGTATAAACCGGTTTTGTAAGCGGAACAGATATTGATCCAATCAAAAATCGTTTAGGCAAAGACGAACACATAGCCTCGTGTAACTATCATACATTGATGCCGACGAAGGTCGATAAGTGATTGGGACGACTTCCACATGATTCACTAATCAGAGTCTGCAGTCTATTGGAGTGAGGCAAGCTCTACCGTGAGGAGTTGACGAATGATGCGTCCAGGATCCGTACGTGTACGCGTAGCTTGAGCCCTTCAACAGTGAAGGCCCCACCCGGTTTTCCTCTCTTCTTGCCTGGATCTCGATTTCCCCGCATTATGCATGTGTTATATGACAAGGGTGGCTTCCATGCCGTACATGGGTATTGGACGAAGCCGCCTTGCCCAATTGGCCCATAGACGCCATAACCTAAAACTTAATTCTAGACTGAAGGATTTCCAAGACATTTCGCGAGACTTTCTTTTTCCCGGTCACGGTTGATATCTCCAGACCAACCCGCGTCGTCGCGTGTATTTTTGGCAGCCGTAGGGGTATCGAAGTGCACCGAGGAAGGCGGTGCTCTTGTGAGCAAAGCAATAGCTAATCAATAGTCGCCTCCTCGTCCCCTGCCACCTCTTCCTCTCCTGCCTCCGCGCTTCTTGCGGTCCCAGTTGCCCCTAAAACCGCGACCACCGCCCTGGTGACCATTCCTATCGTCACGCTCGCGCTCCTCCTCTTCCCTACGCATCGCCTCGCGTTCGCGCTCTACCCGCTCTGCCTCGAGCTCCTCGGCACTCTTCTCGATACGTACCTCGGGCTTCTTGAGTTCGGTAGGGAACCTCGGATGTGCACCGTACTTGCAGCCCTTTCCCTCTGGACAGAAACCGCAGAGATAGAAGGGACAAAGCTTCTCCTTCTTGTTGTGTTTCAGGGCGCAGTGTGGGCCGAGGGGGCAGAAGCCTCGATCGTAGTGTGGACATGACGGACGCTTAGCCTCGGGGTCGATGTGGAGATATAGACAATCGTCGCCGTTGGAACAGGTTTGTGTTCGCGCGTAGTATGAGCACTCGGGCATTCGTCGTAGATTGAATTCGTGTAAGAACTCGCATGTCTCGCCCTTCTTGCACAGGCCTCGGAGCCAATGTTTGCATACTAGACTGGAAAGGTCATGTCAGCTTACGGACTCGGTGTTGTCTGGTGACTGGACTACGTACTTGTTGTAGGATGATGAAGTGTTGTGCTTGTTCGCACAGCGTTTGCCGTCAGGACAATGTCCCTGCATGTATGCTTTGCATACTGGCCGGTCCGGGCTGAGTCCGAACCCGTACTCACGTCGAAGGAAGTCGGTGAACTTGAAAGTGTACGTTGGCGGCCGAGCCTCTTCTTCTTTCTGTGGAAGGTCAGCCGGCGCTACCGGAGTCATAGCCTCAGTCATTGTCGCGTCCTGCAGACCGCCAACAGCTTCGCGACTATTTCCAGTCTCGACCAGGCGCTGATAAAAAACTGTAGGGTGAGTGCAAACAGTGGGATGTCTCAGAATACCGATGGGATTAAGCGCGTATTAGTCTGCGTTAGTGTTGATGTGAATGGCGTACAAGGTCGGTGGTAGACGCGTGCATGGACCGACATGTGGAAGCGCAGATCTTGTCACGTGATATCGCCAAGGAATACGCACAGACGAGCCACACTGGTTGTCGAGACTCCCACATTCATGCACCTGCACCTGTCATGCAACTCACCATATCCTTGTTACGCGGCGCCTGCGTCCCGCTCGATCTCTCGTCTGAACCCGATCCGCCCCGTATTATTTGAGTGTCGTACGTGCCGTCGAACCGATATTGAGCAGCTCGTGCAACCCCACGACATGATGCTTTTACCTCGCTTTCGACGGCCCGTAGATACGCTCTGCAGGGCGTACGCCTCTGATCACCGTGTTCGCAGTCAGCCATCATATTTTCCACGCTCTTTCTCGTGTGGGATTGCACTTGACTGGCCGACTTTCTACTCCTCACACCGTTCACCCCATCCCCCCATTTGCAGGAGACTTGCGTTCGGAAGGCTGTTCCTGATCGTGTAACCAACGGCACCCACCCTCCTTCGTGCCGTCTTTGTTCTCACGCGACGCATTGATGAGATGCCTATGCCCAGCATTGATGTTTCTTCAGCTGCATTACCGTCCCACCATGTCCTTGCCCTTCGTCTCAATGCGGCAAAGCTGAGCATCCGCTCCATGATGAGCTTTGACCTAGCTCGTTGTCCTACCTTCAATATTTCGTACTAGCGTCCACAGTGTGATATTGAAATCATAAGCCAGCTTCCCCCATGCAGCCAAAGATCTTCGGCAAGAGGGTATACTACGTCGAGCAATTGCCCGCCTCGTTCAGCACATTAATAATTTGCCCAGCCGGGTTTCTCTCTAACCCGTGGTAAGATCAGGAGCAGCTATGGCAGGTCCCGCACCCAAGGCTTCGCCCGTTCTGGGATAAGTAGACGGTCCGTCGCCCTCCAAGGCGATCATCAGGTCGCATCATCGGTGTGTCCTATGGCCGCTGTCGCTCACCCTGCATCTATATATATACACACAGCCGGAGCTCGTTTAGGGACCGTTTCCGAGCCATGATACATTTGTACACAATCTTGTCTACAAACCGCCTTCTCCACAGTTACACGGGCCCCAAAGTACACAACAACGGCTGCGGTGCTACAATACCGCGTATTGACGACTTTATACCCAGTCATATATGTTTTCACAAAAGGAGGATCAATCATCGCATTACAAAAGGGCTTCTCGTGGCCGTTCTACTCTGAGCCTTCGAAGGTCCGAAGATCCGACTACCGGAGCCTACCTGCAGGGTGCAGTGACGTGCAGCAAAGCTAAGCAAATAGCTTACGACGACCGAAGATGCACCGCCGCTATTTCAACCCACATGCTCACCCCCTCGACCACGAAACCTTTTCCACACCTCTGCAAGCCATGTACTGGAACGGAGTTTACTACCCTAACTGGCGCATCTATCGCGATCAACCACCAGTGTCCCTCAATTATAATGTCATTTCGCATGTTTTCTATGCGTTTGCCTGGTAAGCTGGACTGTGAGGTGTCAATCGCGCGTGTTAACGTAATGACAGGGTGAAGGAAGATGGCACTGTATATGTATGTCACGCCAATTATCCAATTCACGTCCGTGACTGACCGACGGTGCAGTTGAGCGATGAATGGGCAGACGCTCAGATCGAGGTGCCAGGTGCTGACGACATTCCTGCAGCACAAGGATGCCTGAACTCGTTCGCTCTGCTGAAGCAAAAATATACACGACTACGGGTGGTACTCTCAGTCGGTGGGGGCGGTAAAGGTAGTGAGCCGTTCGCAGGTGTTGCTCGTGATGCAGCCTGCCGCGAGCGTTTCGCTCAAACCTCGCTCGGGCTCGTTCAGCAATTCGGTATTGATGGAATCGACAGTGCGTACAATATCCCGCTATCACTGTCTCGTATGCTAAAGAAATACTAGTCGATTGGGAGCACCCTTCCGATGCAAGCCAGGGCGAAGACTACGTCGCTTTACTAGCGACACTCCGACAGTACCTGCCAGCTCCACAATACACGCTCTCTTCGGCTCTTCCCGCTGGCGAATGGGCTCTCCAACACATCAATTTGGCCCATGCTTCGCACTATCTCGACATGATCAACCTGATGGCGTACGACTATTCCGGACCGTGGGTTAGTAAATGTGGCCATCAGGCTCAGCTCTTCACACCGCCCGTCCCACACAGTGCTGAAGGTGCAATTTCTTGTCATTCTGCTGTGGCATACATGGTAAATCAGGGAGTTCCGAGGCACAAGATTGTCATGGGTGTGCCAGCCTACGGCCGAAGCTTCACCGGCACGCATGGAATAGGGCACTCGTTCTCTGGACATGCAGGAGAAGAGGGCACGTTTGAGTACCGGGATCTGCCGCGTCCCGGTGCGGAGGAGCACGTTGACGAGCAGCTTGGCGCGGCCTACTGCATTGGTGGCGATGGAGGGTTGGTCACGTATGACACGCCGCACACGGTAAGGATGAAGGCCAACTATGTGCGACAAAACGGCTTGGGTGGGCTGTTTTATTGGACGGGTACGGGCGATGCGAGCTCGCTCACGCAAAAGGACCGTAGTCTGGTGTATAACGGCTTCCTGGGCTTGTTCCCGCAGTAGTCGATGGGGTTTGCAATCACAGGGTTAAAAATAGCATTAGAGCGTGGCATAGGTAGCGGCTGAATGCATTGGTCGGGCAATTGTTTGTCAGGGTGGTAACTGCTGTGCTCTGTATCACGTGACGTCCTGGGCTTGGCGCGATGCATGGGCCGCCCGAGACCCTGGATGGAGGATGCACCTCGGTGGAAATGTAGTACTGTTAGGTACGCCGGCTTGGTATTCACAGGCATGGAGTCGACACTGACGCTCAATGCAGCTGACTATAACCCCATCGACCACCTGAACGCCCTCTTCTCCCACCCGGCCGCCCTCGCCTCCGTCTCTGCCACGGCCGAAGCGCTACGCAACTACCAGGATGACGTCGACGAGGATATCGCCGCTGTCGTGGCCTCGCAGTCAAGCTCGGACGCCCACAGTGTGCAGCGCATCCAGGCAGCGAAGGCAGAGCTGGCCGCCCTGTTCCGCAAGATCGAGAGCGTTAGGGAGCGTGCCATGCAGACGGAACAGACCATCACCGAGATGACGGCGGATATCAAGCGCCTAGACAGCACCAAGAAGAACCTGACCCTCTCCATGACGGCCTTGAAGCGGCTCCAGATGCTGACGACGGCGTACGAACAACTGCGGAGCCTCAGCAAGTCGCGGCAATACAGAGAGTGCGCCCAGCTGCTACAGGCCGTCATACAGCTAGTGGCACACTTCAAGAGCTATCGTTCGATAGACCAGATTGCCACGCTGAGTCGCAATGTGGCGGATGTGCAGGGTGAATTGCTGGAGCAGGTGTGCGAGGACTTTGAGGTCACGTTTGCCAAGGGCGAGACGCCGCAACGAAAGGGCATGCTTGCGGAGGCATGTCTGGTCATCGATGCCCTCGGCGAGCATGCCCGCACACGCTTGATCAACTGGTACTGCAACACGCAGCTCCGCGAGTACCGACACGTCTTCCGCGGCAATGATGAAGTCAGCCACCCGTTTTGTGCGATGCTATAGGCTTGTTGCTAACGCCGCGTAGGCTGGCTCGCTAGACAACATTGGACGGAGATATAGCTGGTTCAACCGGATGATGAAGACGTACGATGTCGAGCATGCTTCCATCTTCCCACCCTATTGGCGCGTGAATGAGATGCTAGCCAACTCCTTCTGCGAAGGCACGCGCGAAGACTTCAAATCTATCCTACAAAAATCTGTTCGGCGAGGGGACGGTCCCACGCTGGACGTTGACCTACTCCTCTCGTGTCTGCAAGAAACGCTCAATTTTGAACACAGTCTGGAGCGGCGATTCGCTAATGAGGTTCGTGGAGCTACATGAACGTATTCATCCTTGTGCTAACATGACCAAGTCTCGGTCTTCGATGGATACAGTAACTTCCAAAGACGACCGGTCACATGGCTTTACTCAGGCCATCTCGGAAGCCTTCGAGCCCTACATGAGTCTCTGGGTAGAATCTCAGGACAAGTGTGTTTTGTGATCCCATTTGGCGGCCATATGCTAATTGTTCAGGCAACTTGCAACCCTTATTCCAAAGTACCGGCAACAACTGCTGCGAAGTCCAGAAGATGATTTCTCACCTCAAGCTGTCATACCTTCATCCACAGAGCTGTTTCACTTCTACCGGCTTACCTTGGCGCAATGTGCCAAACTCTCAACTGGAAACAGACTACTCGAACTCTCCACGACATTTGCCAAGTATCTTGACCAGTACGGTCAGCAGGTGCTCTACTACTTTCTTAGTGAGAAGTCTGGAGCGCAAGGGCCGTCTGTCGAAGATGCAATTCTCATCCTTAACACGGCAGACTACTGTTACATCACTTGTAACCAGCTGGAAGAGAAGATCAAAGGCCGTATAGATGAGGAATTCAAAGAGAAGGTCGACTTGCAAAGTCAGGCTGATGCTTTCATGGGTATCGCCAGTGCCACGGTACGTATGCTGGTCCGCAAGGTTGAAATCGCCTGCGAGCCGAGCTGGAGGGAAATGCGAAATACCCCGTGGGCCAAACTCGACAGCGTGGGCGACCACAGCACGTACGTCGTGGAGCTCCTGCGCAACGTCAAGGAGAGGTCTGGCGAGATACTCAAGTATCTCCACAAGCAACAGTATGCACGAGCATTCTCCGATAATCTGGTGGACTTGATGGCCTCTACGTACATTGCCAACATTGTACAATGCAAACCCATCTCCGAGGTTGGCGCCGAACAGATGTTGCTGGATTCCTACATTCTGAAAAAGGGCTTTACGGAGCTACCCACGCTCAACGAAGAGCCCGGAACAGCACCACCGGCGAGGTACATCCCTTCACTCTCTTCAGCCACTTGACTGAGCACTAACACGCATCTCAGCTTCATCAAACGCGTAAACCAGAGCATGTCGAAAATCGACCCCCTCCTCAAAACCCTCCAAGTCCGCCCCTCACCCCCAGAAGCGCTCGTACAAGCCTACCTCATCCACATCGCCGACAAATCCGATACCAATTTCCGGAAAATTCTAGACCTGAAAGGAATCCGCAAAGCAGAGCAAACCCAGCTCCTCGACCTCTTTTCCGCCTTCCGCGCAAGCCCCAACCACGAAGGTCTCGTACAGAATTCACCATTATTGACGCCTCTGCAGATCCAGACGCAGGGCGGCACCGGGATAGCAAGCCTCGGCAATGCCGGTGCTGTCATGGGTACAATGGGTACCCCGAGCCTTGGGGGCGGCAGATTTGATCCTGCGGGCCTGGGCAATATGCTTGTCAATGCTGCGAGGGATGGTGTGGATCGGTTTGGTAGTCCGGCGCCGCCGGGCCAGCAACAGCAACAGCAGCAGCAACAATCTGGCGCTGGCGCTGGCGGTGCGGATAGTGGTGGGGCAGCGCATTTGGAGAGTAATTTGAAGAATATTGGTAAGTTTTTTAGGAGGGATGTTGGGGGCTTTAGGGGGTTTGGGCGGAGTGAAGATGGGCGGTAGTCAACTATAGATATTGCAGAAATGGGAGAGAGACGGTCTTTTGAGTAGCTTTTTTTTTGTACATGAATTTTTTTCTTTCTTTTTTCGTTTGGTCTGCTGCGTGGGAAAATAATAAGGTGGTGATTGTGAAAGAGTGTGTTTATGTGGTACGTACCTAGTAGGGTAAGGCACTAACCTGGGAATCAAAAATAGATACGACGCACTCACGTTTTTTCAGTAGATCAGTCAGGTCGTGGGGCTCAAATTTCTTTATATATATATGTACAAATTCCCCATCATGTGGGGATCGGGGTATTTTCCATGCACACACCTTTTGTGTCCATGTACATGTACATTTTGCTTATTTTCATCAAAAAGACGGCCAATCATGACAGGACGGGGAGTGTGCAGATGCATGGTATCTATTCAGACAAAGTAGAGAATGGGTAATGTGGGAAGAAGGGTAGCCCTTCACTTTCACTCCTTCTTTGCAGACTTGTCGTCCTTGCTTGTGGGGTCATCCATGGACTTGGCGCGATCATCTTGCTCGGTGCGCTCAGCGCTGCCACCAGATGCATCGCCAGTGCTGGCCTCGGCCTCCTTGCTCTCTTCCACAGCCTTGGCTTCCTTGGCTTCCTGTGCTTCCTTGGCCGGCTTCTCGGCTTCGTCGATGTCGTCGTGGTCTTTGGGGGAGGCAGTGGCTTTGTTCTCGACGGTTTCCGTTTGCTCGTTCTCCTCGTTGATGAGCTCTTGCTGCTCCTTGAGGACCTCGAGACGTTGCTTGTTGGTTGCGGCGCCCTCGGCGTTGCGCACTTCAAGGTCCATCTCGTGGTATAGCTCCTCGGGGATACTCGACAGGACCGCTTCCAGAGCATCGATTTGAGACGTCATTTCAGTCTCCTTGCCCTGGGCGTATACAAAAGCGTTCGAGAGTACCAGGAGGGTGGAAGGAACGACATGCTTCAGACGGAGATCAAGCCAGCTCGTGAGGTCGTCGCGTAATCGGCCAGGAGAGACACCATAAGTTCGAAGACCGCGGCTTGCACACGCAGTCTGAAGCTCCGGAACGGAGAGAGAATCGACGCCTTCGTAGGCAATGGCTCTGTCGTCGCGCTTGATCTGGCGCATGCGTACCCGAATTTGGTAACGCAGGAAGTTGTCTGTGCCAAAAGAAGTAATGTTCATGTATCGACATATGGAGACGAGTTGCGGGCGGGACAAGTTATCCAAAGTCAGATCGTCCTTGAATATCTTGCACACTTTGATAATCTCCTCTGGCGTTGGCTTCTCGCCCGTTGTGCGCACTTTGCGGAAGAATTCGGCAAACTCGGCTGTCTGCGCGTTCTCCGCCGAGACGGGTAGACCGGTCTCCTTCAAGGTTTGGCGAAGGAACTCGCTGACATCCTTGCGGGTGGCCCGCAGTGTCTGGGCCTTGGTGTCTTTGGCAGACTGGCCCTCGTATGTACTGGGAAGCATGTTGGGGAAGAGCTTGAGTGCTACAGGGAGTAGCAGTTCCGCGAACGGGACGATAATGAAGGGCAGGAAGGGCACCAAACGGGCAAGATCTTGTACAGTGCGTTGTAGCTGGGTCGGGTCAGTACGAGGTAGCCACAGTCAGTTGAATATACGCACCTGTCGGCGCTCTCGTCGGGTGAGCTCGTAGCCAGCGGCCATTTTCAAAGCCAGCTTGGAACTAATCCGGATCTCGAAGCCGAGCAGCTTCGTTCCATCCCAGTAGTGGACCAGCTCCTTCTTGACCTTTTGCCACATGGTCAACTTCTTCTTCTCGCCCTCGTTGGTGGTGATGGCCTTCTTCTCTTCCTTGGTCTCCGCTTCCGTCTTCTCCGCTCCCAGCTCGTTCATGGTCTGGACATCCTGGGCCGGCGTCTTAGCATGGGCAGTCGCGCCGCTCTTGGGGATGATGGTGTCTTCCTTGGCAAGCTGTGGTTTTGACTGCTGCTGGGGCGTTTGTTGCTCCTGCCTAGGGAGCGGTTTGCTGGCTTTCTTGGGATCGAAACCAGGGGGTGGGTAGTTTTGCGCAGACCGCGATGACGTCGTCTCCGTCTGTAGGGCGCGGAGGGGGATGAGGATGCGGATCGCCGGCGAGCTCCTGAGCATCGGGCGGTGGGCGCGCGTACTGGTCCGGATGCCCGCCCTGAAGACGGCGGGCGCTGCCCGGGAAGCACTTCGACCGGCGTACATTGCGCCGGAGACGATTGCGGTAGGCGTAGGGAGCGACGGGTGCAGGTGGCAAGTAGTGATTAAAGCAAGCTGGGTAGAGAAGCAAGTAACAAATGAAGCAACTGGAAAAGGCGATGTGGGAGGTCGTGGTGTGATGCAAGGGATGCAAGGAGTGGATGCTGCAAGACGTGAAAATGAGCGGCGGCGCTGACGTTGCGTGGTCGGAGTTTAGCTCAGGCACGCCGGACGCTCTCTAGAACACCACCAGGAAGAAACCGGATCCGGACAGTGCATCGTCCCCGGGTTCCTCCCTCCGACCTAGCTGACTTGGGCACTTGGCGTCCCGGGGTGCCCGGTGCCGATGATGACAGGCCGAGGCGTTGGTGTTGGCGTCCGATCTCCGCAACGGCAAAGACTGATGAGAAGGCGGGTTGCGAAATGTCTTGACTCTTGAACCTCCCCCTCCACCCGACGGCTATCGCCTTCTCGCCTCCAACACCTAGACGGTAACGTGCGGCGCTTGCACGGTCTGAATTTTTGCATTGCTTTCTCCTGTACTTGTATTGTCCACTTCCTCCACGCCCGCACAACCGCAACCATGGATCTTTTCTAGCGACAGCGCACTTCCGGCGAAGCCTTGAGCTTCCATTGACCGTACCGGCCTAGCATTCATAGCGGCACACATTTTCTAGCCACTCGCGGCCTCATCTCATACTACTCACTACCATGACCGTCCCAAGACTGGCAAAAGCGGCGAGGGTCATCCTCGTGGGCGCTCCAGGCGTGGGTAAGGGCACCCAGACGGAGCGCCTGATGAACAGGTTCTCCGAGCTTTCGTCCATCAGTTCAGGCGATCTGTTGAGGAAAAATGTCAGGGAGCGAACACCTCTCGGTATGCGGGTTTATCTTCCGAACCGTTGAGTGCTAACAAGCGCAGGCATCCAGGCCGAGTCTGCCATGAAGTCTGGCAAATTAGTACCCGACGCCATGATCTTGCGCCTCATTATCAACGAGCTCACGAAGCGCGGGTGGATACGAGATAACGCGTTACGCCCATATGCCGTATACGCCAGCTCAATAGATATGGCAGACAACACGGTAGACGCTGTCACGATTCCCTCACCACTGCGGACGTCGCGGTATACCTTCTCAGAGAAGCCGTCGGCGTCCTTCATACTCGACGGCTTTCCGCGAACCGCTGGCCAGGCGATCCAGCTCGACAGCATTGTACCCATCAACATGGTGGTCCACCTCAACACGCCTAGTGACATCATCATCGATCGCATATGCAACCGCTGGGTGCACGAGTCTTCAGGGCGTGTGTACAACACCACGTTCAATGCGCCTAAAGTTGATGGCAAGGATGATCTCACAGGTGAGCCCCTTATGCGACGGGCGGATGACGACCCAGAGGTATGGAAGGCGCGGTTGAAGAGCTTCCGGGAGACCAGCGAGCCTCTGCTGGAACACTACGACAAACTGGGCGTTCTATGGACAGTAAACGGGAACAGCAGCGACGAGATATCCCCACAGCTTTTCAACGAATTTGGCAAGCGCTTCGGCGCTCTCGAGCATTGATGTTCTATGGTCCTTCTGCTGCGTCTGTTCGACTAGGCCACGTATGCCATTGATGTATTTCTCGGCTTTCTGTTGTGCCATCTAGCGGAGCGGTCTACTGCACACGCGCGGGTTGGTTTGGACAACGCGCACTTTCCTCATTCACTGTAGATTTTGACCGGCTTTGGTATATTGCGGTTAGGGGGTCCTCAGTAGTAGACGTTATTATTAATATTTACCTCTTTCACAAGCTCGCTCAACTATGGCCACTCTATATGATAATCGCTGGCGTCAAAGAAGCGCTGATAACGTAGACGTAGAAGCCATGTACGAGCGGATCAGATATCGTACGCCGTTGGAGGACGAGGGCGAGAGCATGCACGGACCGAGCTGCACTTATCCCACCAGCTGCCCACCACCCGACGTCACTCCGCCAAGCTCACCAACACCGCCGACAGCAAACCTACTACCACCGTTCGACGAATTACTGGACGACCCCGATTACGACCAGATCTGTGACTTCAAGGAACTTGAAGAGAGTCGCCTCTTGCATATCCGCGATCCCAAGGCAGTCCGCAGACGCGCAATGGCGGCCGACTTCAGCGAAGGGCGCCTGGAGACATTCGTCGAGAACCCGCAGAAAGAGAACGCGGGCACACCTACCCAATATGTCTCCTACCAAGTCATTACCAAGGTTGGTTATCATCTGCAGCTTCGTGCAGTTATTGCGGTGCTCTAACATGCCTCGCCGCCGCGCATAGTCCGATTTCCAGTCCTTCCAGAAACCCGAGTTCTCCGTCCGTCGCCGCTTCACAGACTTTGTATTTCTATGGAAACAGCTTTCGAAAGAGTACCCACAATGCGCCGTTCCCCCGCTACCCGACAAGCACAAGATGGAGTACGTCCGTGGAGACCGCTTCGGCCCGGACTTCACCCAGAGGCGTGCACACTCCCTACATCGCTTCCTCAAGCGGATAGCACTGCATCCAGTGCTGCGGAGAGCGGCGCTGGTCATCAACTTTCTCGAGAGTCCAGATTGGAACCAACACATGAAGGGCAGGTCGTCACGGGCTGCAAGCGGGTCTGAGCCAGGCAGCGGGGGCTTTGTTGATACCATCGCCGACACCTTTGTCAATACCTTCACCAAGATACACAAGCCGGATCAGCGATTTATCGAGGTGAACGAACGGGCGAACAAGCTCAGCGAGGATCTCAACAACGTGGAGAAGGTCACCGTAAAGGTCGCTAGGCGGCAGGGTGATCTCGAGACTGATTATGCCGACCTGGCGACGCAGTGTCAAAAACTAACCACCATGGAACCCGCGGTCGAAGGTAACCTGACCTCATTCGCTGCTTCGGTGAATACCACGTCACAAGGTTTCAAATCTATCCGAGACCACACCGACCAGAACTACCTGACCAGTCTACGGGATATGGACGCCTATATTCACGCCGTCAAGACTCTCCTCCGCACACGCGAAACCAAACAACTCGACTTCGAACAGCTAAGCGAATACCTGGCCAAATCCGCCGCGGACCGCGACTCACTCGCCAGCGCAACTGGTTCTAGCATGTCCGCATCCAGCTACCTGCGCTCCAAAGTCGAAGACTTCCGCGGCATCGACCACGACCAAGCGCGCCGACAACGTGTCCGCAAGCTCGAAGTCGACATCGAGCGCCTTACGGGGGAGGTGGAACTGTCCAAGAAAGCCAGCGAGGCCTTCGATGAGCACACGGTCAAGGAGGTGGCGGATTTTGAGCGCATCAAAGCCATTGAATTCAAGGACACGCTGGGTGATTTAGCGGATGCGCATGTGGACTTCTTCCAGGGTACGATTGAGACGTGGGAGAAGTTTTTGGAGGACATGCGCAAGGAGGAGGATGAGAGAAAGGGCGCTGGGCATGTGGCGTCGTAGAATGATGGCCAGCCTGTACCTTCTCCCAGGGCAGCGCAGACGGCAGCTGGTTCGCCGCCATCTGCGAGGAACTATGGGGTTGGGAGCTTTGGCTTGGACCTGATGGGAAGGTTTAGAAACTGAGCAAGAGCTTGATTGCGCGGGCTGGGAATGTCCTTGAGGCTTTGGGAGGATAGGGCTGTACGAGAAAGTTTTATCGGTAGGCTGTGAGTAATGAATGACCAGCAGCATTGCTTTTGCAGTTTACAATATGGCCGAATCCATTCATCCCTTTCAGCCTATGGTATGAGTGCGCATTTAGTGGATAAATACCAGAATGCCATGCATGTCGTTGATGTCGCAAAAGCCACCGGGACTCCAAGTGGGCCTTCACGTGCAAAAGCGATGGGCGCTAGTTGGTGAGGTCCAATCTCGGACCGGGGGCTGTTCCCTCTGGACGTCTGACGCCGCAAAGCAAAGCCGCTGCCCATCCCATCCCGCTCGAGACAGGCGAGACTCCCCCACTTCACCACATGGCCACGGAACATCTCATGCTCATATAAATTGATCCTACCCCGCCAAACTCATGTCGCTCCCTCTTCCCGCCACAACTCCCACAATGCCGCCGAGCAAAGGTGCCGGTCCCCCCTTGCGCGTCCACTCTACCTACAGCTCCGCTAACCGCGTTTGATCGCGCAGAAACTGCGAAGCATGAGTGCGTCTCGGAAGATGCGCTGCAGCACCTCAGAACGTACAAGTACTCGAGCGTCGATAAATCCTTCATTTCCCGCTACATCCTCAAGCATTACGTACGCTCCACACATGCGCCTGCACACCCACCACCACCGCACCGTCTGACATGAGCGTAGTGGAATGCCTTTGTCGAATTACTGCCATTATGGCTTGCCCCGAACCTGGTTACCTTGTTAGGCTTCTTCTTCATTCTGGGCAATGTCGCGCTGCTAGAGCTATACATACCGGATCTGGTCGGACCCGCACCCTCGTGGGTCTACTACAGCTTCGCTTTCGGCATGTGGATGTAAGAAGCCTCGGTTGGGGAGATGGGGAACCATTCGCTTATGCTCCCAGGTACTCCACCATGGACAACGTCGATGGCAAGCAAGCGCGCCGCACCGGCACCTCCAGTCCGCTAGGAGAGCTCTTCGAGTACGTGATAACATAGCCCAATGCGCCATATCACGATACTGATCTTGCTATAGCCACGGAATTGATTCGCTCAATTGTACACTGGCTAGTCTGCTGGAGACAGCAGCTGTGGGATATGGCTCGACCAAGATTGGCGCTTTCACCGCCCTCATTCCCGTGCTTCCCATGTTCTTCTCAACCTGGGAAACCTACCACACACATACGCTGTACTTGGGTTACTTCAACGGTCCTACAGGTAAGACCGAGACTTTCGGTAACCGAAAGTTGCTGACTGTATGCAGAGGGCCTCATACTCGCATGCACCTTCATCTGCATGTCGGGCTACTTCGGGCCCGAGATCTGGTCGACTCCCCTCGCCAAGTACTTCCCGTCCTACAAGACTGAAATCGGCGACGTCACGTTGAAAGAGCTCTGGGTACCCATCATTCTGCTCACGTTCTTTGTCGCGCATCTTCCCGCCTGCATCGTCAACGTTGCGCGGGCGCGACGTGCCAAGAACCTGCCTCTGTTGCCTCTACTCAAGGAATGGACCCCGCTCGTTGTCTTCGTGGCCTGCACCATGTCCTGGCTCGGATCGCCCTACTCCAAGATCCTGGAAGATAACCATCTAGTTTTATACTGCCTCACCATGTCGCTCGTCTTCGGCCGCATGACAACGAAGATCATCCTCGCGCATCTTACCCACCAGCCCTTCCCGTACTGGACCATTATGCTTGCACCTATGGTCGGAGGTGCCCTGCTCATCAACCACCCCTACTTCACTATTCCCGGGACGACATTTGGACCCATTTCCCCCAACTTCGAGCTATGGTATCTCCGCGCCTACTTCGTTTTTGCGGCTGTTGTTTACGGACGATGGGCGCATCTCGTTATTACAAGCATATGCGACTACCTTGGAATTAACTGCTTGACGATACCGAAAAAGACGACCGAGAAGAGCGGGAGATCGAATGGCGTGGTGGATGGGAAAGGTCGCACGGACTAGCGTGGCCGTATGACGAGGAGCATAACGAGTACGCACATGCCTACACCACATAGACACGGCGACACATATCATCGACTTAACATACTTGCATTGGAGCGCACCGGCACCAGACTCCGTGGCAGAGGACAGCGGCTGCGTCTCCACAACGAATGTTCTGGATTCATTCCTATTAATACTTTGTAATGCCTGGGAGACCTATTGCGGATGCGGAAGGGCTCACTTTTCTTTGTATACATTGGCATTCGTTGTTGTCTTGCATAGCGGCATTAGAGGAGTAGACGTATTGTTTAATTGCGTTTTCAACAACGCTTAGACGAGCAGAGGTTGAGGTTGAGGATGCGGAGCATAGCCTTCCTTTGGCTTTGTTGATCAATAGATGCGATATGGCGCCCCTCTTTTGATCTAGTTTTATACACGGTTTGCTTCCCTATGGGGGCTACAAAGTACAAGCCGAACCTTGCCCTACATCTCTTTCCCCATCCCCGCCCACATTGTCGCTCCAATTCATCCACGCAGCATACAATCAAATGAGTGCCGGAGTGACAAAGTTTGCAACCCTAATACGGTACACTTTGCGTGCCTACCTGTAGGTACGAGGCGGGGTACTAAGTAGCTGACATTGGACTGACAGTGGGTCGCGCACAGCTGCAGCGAAGTGTACCCACTGGGACCCGCTGCGAGACCCGTCCAAGCTCCGAGAATCCGTCCTCGTTTTTTTTTTTTTTTACGTTTTCGAAAATGTCGGCGTTGTATCGTGTAAAGGGTTGAAGATAGTATCAGCTGTGGTAAGAACGCTTGGGGAAAGCCGAGAAAGAAAGAAAAATCTGAATGTAAATTTCCATGTCGTTGTTTTGCACATGTTCGTCATTGGACCTACCTATACAATGAGTGCAGCATCGGAGGCAGGGGCATGTTTTGCGACCGCATGGCTGCTGTGATAGTAGCTGATGGCCGTCCCACGAAGCACAAACCCTTGCGTCCCCGCGACCCCGGATTAGGTAGCAGAGTCCCAGACTCTTCCCATCCCATCGTCAACCGTCAACTCAAGGTCCGCCTCGCCAACCATGAACGGGTACCTCACAGCGCTAAGTCTTCTAGCGCCGCTTCTGGAAGGCTTGTTCGCGCTCTGGGCACGCCTAAACTTGAGCCTCATCCCCACAACTCCGGCTTTCTTCGGCTCACTATGCCTCCGTACATCGGACTATACGTAAAAGATAGCTCGCACAGCAGTATCTGATCAGTGCTCGTCCCAGCGCTGGAAAGAGCCGAAACAATCCGAGACGCGCATGCAGAACGTCATCAAACGGTTGAGTCAAACTCTTCGTTGCAACCACCACCGCGCGTAATTATAGCGACTCTCCCCGCCTTTGCGGACAAGAGCCCATTACCTAACAGAAATTGGTTCCCCAGACTCGCTCTCATGGGTTGGACAGGGGCCTCGGTTTGCCTAACGGTGCCCACGATCGTCCCACAAGCAAATCATCAAGGGCTTGGCCACCACGCTTAGCCAGACTCCGAACGTGTAGTTGCCGTCAAACCGCGCCAGGGCCATTCTTCCCCATGTGTGAAAAACTCTGCTATCGCGGAACTAGCCTTTTGCCCGGCTCCTCGTCACGAGGTTCGATGCTGTATTTAATTGTCTTGCCATCCCCGCCGGTTGGGTGAAAGCAAGCTTGGGTACCGGCAAACCAAAGCTTCCAGCTCATCTCACTTTACATCATGCCGAACCATCACATGGTTGCAGACGAGAAGGCTCTTGAAGCTGAGTCTTACGGCTATGAGGAGAACAGTCTTGGCTTCGAGGAGCCTTTCGTACATGGCGCTGCTACCGTTGGTGGCGAGACTGGACGGGGAGGAGACACACATCGTGGGTTGAAGAGTCGACACATTCAGTTCCTGTAAGCCTCCGTCCATTTCCAACCCATCGAAACCATAGGTACTAACAATCGTGAAGGGCTCTTGGTGGTGCCATTGGAACTGGTCTCTTCATTGGATCTGGATCGATTCTCGCCTTGGTCGGCCCTGCACCGCTGTTCATGGCCTATCTCAGCATGATGCTTGTTGTGTACAACGTAATGAATGCCTTGGCGGAAATTGTCACCTACCTCCCCATGCGCGGTATAACCATCCCATACTTCGTCAAACGATTTGTAGACCCCAGTCTAGCCTTTGCGGCCGGATGGAACTATTGGTACGCGTACGCTATTCTCGTGGCTGCTGAAGCGACCGCTGGAGCTATTCTTTTGGACTACTGGGAGACACCCGTTCACAACGCCGTCTGGATCACCATCTTCCTCATTGTAGTTCTGTTCCTGAACATTGTCGCAGTCGAAGTCTTTGGAGAAGCAGAATTCTGGTTCGCATCCATCAAGTTCATCACCATCATGGGCCTCATCATCCTCGGACTCGTCATCATGCTCGGAGGGAGTCCAAATGACCAGGGCCGGCTTGGCTTCAGGTACTGGAACAATCCTGGAGCATTCAAGCCATACATAGTTGACGGGAGCTCTGGAAGATTTCTGGCGTACTGGACTGCGTTTGTCCGCGCTGGTTTTGCCTTCATCACTTCGCCCGAGTTGATTGCGCTCTCCGCAGGAGAAACTATCGCGCCACGGCGCAACATCCCCAAGGCTGCCGGTCGCTTCGTGTACCGTCTAGCAATCTTCTACGGTTTCGGATCCTTCATCATCGGAGTCATTGTCCCATCAGACGATCCCCGTCTGCTGAATGGCAGCTCCAACGCTTCTGCCTCTCCCTTCGTCATCGGCATCCAACGAGCCGGTATCGCAGGCTTGAACCACGTCGTAAACGCGGCGGTCCTGACATCGGCCTGGTCAGCCGGAAACGCCTTCCTCTTCTCTGGGTCCCGCGTCCTCTACGGCATGGCGCTCAACGGCGAGGCGCCCAAGGTTTTCGGCAAGACCAGCAAGAAGGGTGTACCCTACATGGCTGTGCTAGCCACCTGGGCTATAGGGCTCCTGGCCTACTTGAACGTGTCCAGCACTGGTGCCCAGGTCTTCCTCTGGTTCTCCAACATCTCCACCATTTCCGGCTTCATCGCCTGGATCGTCGTCATGATCACCTACCTCCGCTTCCGCAAAGCCATCCTCTTCAACAACATGCTCGATGCGCTCCCCTACCGGACTCCCTTCCAGCCCTACCTCACCTACTGCGTCCTCGCCGTCGTGTCGCTTCTCACACTCACCAACGGCTTCCAGGTCTTTATGCCTGAGTATTGGTCCGTTTCAGATTTTTTGGCTGCTTACATCACGCTTCCTATCTTCTTGGCTTTGTATCTCGCTCACAAGATTTACTTCCGCACTGCGTTTGCTGTCAGGGTTGAGCATATCGATGTCTTGACTGGCAAGAGGGAGATGGATGAGCTGTGTAAGCATGATATCTCTGATGCGCCTGTGCCCAAGAACTTTGTGCAGAAGGTATGGTTCTGGATTGCGTAAATGGGGCTTGGTTTTTGAGCGTAGATATATGCAGTGCTGTTGTTGTTCGTTGTTTTTAACGTCTTAGCATATACCATTTCGTCTAAATAAGAGGGATTGATGAATACATTTTACTATCTATCTTATTTCCTTCTTTGAAATTCTATGGATAGCAGCCTTGGGCCCGAGTATTTAGTGAATCTAATCTTTTTTTTGATCCATTACAGTTAAACCCTAAGCCGCTCACCCTCCTACCCCTCTAAACCAATCTTGTTCATTGTTATAGAAATTTCTATTTCAATTTTTATTTATTTATGGTGTCGTATATACCTTTTGTGGTGCGGTAGACAAGGGGTACTTACAGCTTCGAATACCTGGCTTTGTGAGCTGCGGATCGCTTGTTTGCGCTTCTGCCTAGGGAAATTTGGATGGGTTGTGTAGTGTAGTGTAGTGTTGGTAGTAGAGTAAAACTTGGTGTGGGGGTGGGTGAGCTTATCTAGTGGGAGACGCTGTACTTGTGCATCAGAACGAACGAGTTACTTGGCATGCAACTAGTAATGGGGTAGAAACGGAAGGGGACGTGAAAGCAAAAAAAAGGACAGAGGGGGAGATAGTCTTGCGAGAGGTAGGTAGGTATACGTCGTGTTGCAGAAAGAACGAGAAGGCTATATACAACCCCAATTTTTGTTCTACTACTAGACCAAATATATGCAACCCCATTCCTTCCAACTACTAAACCAAAGCAAGAAACCCCCCCCCCCCCCCCCCCCCCAAACCCCCAAACAGCCAAACAACTGCCCCCCCCCCCCCCCCACACCAACCCGAACCTTCCCCACATCAAACCTTTCCCCCAATCTCCACCCGCTGCCTCACCACACTCTCCGCCTCTCTCGCCGCATCAATCTCCACAACCGGCCCATGATACGACTTGCGCGCCCAAACCAAATAATAAACCGCACTAAGCACCGCAATCGCACTAGTAACCAGCACCGCCCAATTCATATTCTCCACCGTAACCTCCGCAAAACTCGGCCAAAAGCTAAAGAAAAACACAAAAGCCAAGTACGCGCACGCAAACATATTATTCGCGATGCCGAGGGCACCTGGGATGCGCCAGGGGCCCCACACGGCGCGTACCATGCCGTCGGGCGTTACGGAGGGCGTGTCGTCGGTGGGGAGGAGCAGGATGGCGCCGGTGCAGCGGCGGTAGAGGAGGAGGGAGGAGGTTAGGAGGTAGGAGGAGAAGAGGCCGGCGATGGCGACGGAGATTACGCCGTTGAAGGCGGCCATGGAGCCGATGTTGATTAGGGCGAGGAGGCAGGCGACGATGCTGGTGAACATTACGGCGTAGACGGGTATGGATGTTCGATCGCTGACCTGCGGTGTTTGTGTGAGTCTTTCAATTCCGTTAAATGTGCGCAAACAGTATAACAAACGTACCTTGCTCAGTGTCCGCCAACCAGGCAGTCCCCTATCTCGTGCAAAAGCCCAGCAGATACGCGATGTGGACGCCGAGAAGCCCACGTTCGCGCTGATGGTGAGGACCATGACCATGGAGGCCATGACGGCGGCGCCAGCGCGCGATTGCACGGCGCGGTGGAAGATGGCCATGAATGGGAATGCGGGGTTTTCCTCGAGCACGGCGTCGAGATCGCCCATGCGGAAGAGCATGGTGAGGATCATGGCGAAGCCTAGGGATCCGTTGATGGCGATGCCCGTCATGATGGAGCGGGGGACGACGATTTGCGCGTTGTGGATTTCCTCGGATAACTGTTGCGGGTGAGTACTTGAGCTTTGCTGGGAATCAAGTGAAAGAGAGGTTTTCTTTTTCAACTCACATGGATTGGTCCATCACCACCTAGATCTCCATGTTAGTATAGGTTTCCTCTCTTGTTTTCACCTTGGGAACTCACCAACAAAAGCAAACACACTCCCCATAATCCCCACACAAAACGACAGCCCTTGAGAATTCCAACCCCCCAAGTTCAAGAACGTTGTAAAAATCTCCTTTGCATCCCCCTCTGGTCCCAACACCAACACGGGTATCAGAATGGCAAAGAAGCCCAATATATGCAGGACCAGCAACGCGCCCTCGAATTTGGGAAGCAACCAACCAGCCGCTACGTTGATGAAGACACAGAAGGCGATGATGGCCCAGTAGAAGAGCGTGACGTGCCAGTTTTGGGGGACATAAGTGTCGGGTTGGCAGAGCATGAGCAGGCCTTGGATTAGACCGCCGGTTAGGAAGGCGCCGGAGCCGAGGGAGGCGAGCCAGCCCGCGAGCGTGAGCCAACCTGTGTATGTTAGTAACTTGTTGGATTAGAGGATAGGATAGGATGCGAGTGCGGTACCAGATATGTAGCTGAGTAGTTTCTGTGAGTTTCGTGGTGCGAGCATGGAGACCCAATGGTATTGACCTCCAGAGGTTGGAGCCCTGTAGCGTAGCGGTTTAGTGGTTTGCTAGAACGGATGAGCATTCATAGAGACTTACATTGATACCAGTTCACTGAGAACAACAAAGACGGATACGGTACCGAGCCAGACGAGGATGTAGCCGTAGATGACACCGGCGGGTCCGCCACTGTACTATCTTAGCATTCATCCATCCACGTTGTTATGGGCCGATGCTTACTTCTGGAAGCCAACGAGGAACAAGCTTGAAGAATGTCAGTTCAATGAGGTAGTGATGGTGGTGTGATAGATAGCGTACACAAGCGAGCCTTCCCAGGTGATCAAGACCGTACAGCTGAAGCCTAAGATAGAGAGGAAACCAAAGCGTCTCTGTTATGCATCATTAGCCATACAGCCCACTCAAACACATGAACGGAAGCATACCTTCAAGACAGCTTTCTTGCCTAGTCGCGCAAGAGCAAGATCATCCTGCCTGTCCCTGGAATTGGTGGGCACAACATCGAGCTCCACATCACTGGATTTCGAAGGACTTGACGCCATTGTAGGACCAAATGCGAAGAAAATGCCCGGGGAGAAACGCAAAAAAGAAGCACAAGCGCTTGTGAGACGAAGCAGCGCGGGGATAATACAAAAAAGAAGAGAAGAAGAAGCAGATGAAAGGGCAGCTATATTAAAAACCCGCAGATAAGGTCGCGGCTCCTTCGTGTATATGCTGTAGCCGGGATGCATATTAGTGCGATGTACCACATCCTTACCTATAGTAGCGAGCACCAATAACCAATCTGCACGGCCGAATACGTACCGGACGGACCGTGTACTGAAAGGATTTAGTGTGCATATGCTCGCATAGCTGTGTCGCCTTCAGTGCGAAACGAGGTGCGCAGGGGTCCGGGACCCTGTTAACCACTAGGAGAACGGCAATCTTCTGCAAAGGGGACCAGCTCGGGTACAGCTAATATCATACATATATGCACTCTCAACAGCAGCAATCACTGCGCCACTGTCGTATGAGCGGAGACACTATCTACGGGTTCTACTTGCACGGCCCAGCTTTTCGACACCTGAATGCTGCTGTTCTCCTCCGGTCTAGAAGGGCCAGAATTCTTGGAACGTTCAGAACGGCCCGATCGAGATATGTCCATGAGTTGGTATCCTTTGCTGTCTTCTTTGGAAGAACCATAGGTATGTTCTCCTCGTCGGCGTAAATCGTCAAGGCGCATGAGGCCCGACTCAAATCCCTCCATGAACAGTTTTGTATACGGAAGGCATGTCGTTACAATAGCAAGGCACTGGACTATCTGGTTGCAAATCGTCGAGCGCCAGTAACCGAGCATCAGATCCTCCTTCAACGCGGCGTCTTGTGCTTCTCGATTGAAGAAGCCAAGCTGGATCGCAATGGCGACGAGCACTCTGCATGTCCATGATCAGCATGGAACGTTGCGCACCCCGTCCTTGTAAACTTACAGCAATCGGAAAGCAAATAGGCTAATGATTCCTGCCTTTCGTTGCCGAGTTACCTGAAGTCGGACCATTATACCAATTTCCAGCGCGACGATTGTGACTTCCGTGAGGATGTTAAAAACGGAAACGGCATTCCACCACGTTGACTGTTCATTGTCAGTGAACATGGTAAAGCATATCTTCAGGCTACTCACACGATCAATACATCGATCAAGTCGTCTGTCCCATGCATGTGGCGGGTGACACTCGAAAGCTGCTACTAAGACTGAGCATACCAGCCATAATATCACGACCGTTGTGATACCGTGGTTGATTTTGCGATAAAGGCCCGAAGGAGTCAAATGGTAGATGAACGCCACGATGGCAAGCTTCGAGAAGCCGAGGGAGATGATCAGCAGAATCGTCGCGGCATAGCCGCTCTTGTTTGTGTTAGCACCACTGCAATTGCTACTTGAAATGCGATGTGAAGCGTACCTTGAGAGCTGCCTCGACATTGTACTCGCTCAAGGATGCCATTGGCTTTCCGAAGCCATAATGCGCTTGCAGTGAGACTGCGGCAGACTGCGCAACGCAAAACACCTGGCAAACTCTATTAGTATACAGTTTGCGACGTGCTCCTCGGTTTCTTCTTACCAATGATGTAAGTACGACCCATGACTCCGTGGTCAGAGACCGAAAAACGTAATACTTGATACCTGCATGTGTGCAGAAAGCGAGAAGACTGGTTACAAGCGTAAACCAAGTGACGATTTGGACAATGGGCGTACGATTCGAATCAGACAATATGACTTGGTTCACCATGATCAAGGTACGCCACGAGAATTTTTGAGCGGAGACAGATCGGCAGCTATTGTGTATATGAACATGTTGTATGCGACACGATTAGCCGCGCATGTCCCAAATGTCAGCATTGTAAGGTGGCTGTATCAGGTACGACCGATCCCGCCAGAAGGGACCATCCGGTGATTTTACCGTGACACCTGCAGCTGGCCAGGAGAATCAGCGTCGGGAGATGACCATGTAATTGTCTCAGCAGAAAGAGACCGATGATGCGCCAATAATAACCACCGGGATCCATTCCGCCTTGGGACGGCCGGCATCGCATAGCAATCTTGGCCAAGGGAGCTGCAGGACGTGTCCGGACAACACAAGCAGGCCGTGGGACTTCGCAAAGGTCTTCCTCCGCCGGTTGGTTGGCGAAGTGGGGGAGCTTAACATCAGCACATCTTCCCGTCACCAAGGGGTCCTTTGCGGACTTCGTCCGAAACGCGCGGCTGTTGGCAATCTCCCGAACCTGAAGCGACAGGTCGGCCGCCAGTTCCCGGTTGTTTGGGTCGTATATAGAAGCCTCAAGGGAGTGTCAGGGTATAAAGAGAGGCCAGAACACGCCGAGTTAGTACTTCCGCATCACTGTGGGTTAGCTCCCGGCCAGAAAACAGCCTCTGATTTGCTTGGAGGTTGATGTTGTGGCGCTCGCTTGCGGGCAATACCCGTACCGTCGGCTACGCATCGCCTCTCGTGTAACCCAGCGGGGGACTACACGCAGGGAGAGATTGATAATTGGATCGCGGTTGAAGGGACGACATGCTGCTGCGTCCGATCCTGGAGTAACACCGGCTCTGCTAGTAACCGGTCGTTGGCAGCGCCTGCAGATGTTGTGTTGGGGATGGAGGGGCACAGGGGGCACGGAGTTGGGTGTTGAGAGATGAAATAAAATGGAAAGGTCAGTCAGAGGCAGTCAAGACGGCGTTGCGGCCGCCTACATCCGATTGGCTGATAGATTCGCTAAAGCACCTCAAAAAGGTATCACACCGATGATCGTCAGCAAAAAAGCCACACCACATGGCACAGCCAGTATCATACTCAAACAGCACGCCGTTGTGCTCTACTGTGTAACTTGCTGCACAAGCCCGGCGGCACATGTACCGTCTCCGCCAGCGCCACAAAGCACCTCGAGAGATACAAACATCCGTGTGGGATACCGTACTGTGTATACGAAGAACGTTAGCGAATCACCGAGTAAGGCGACGTGGGCAGATGCAGGGCGTACGATTCAGAAGATAACGTGGGTGCGGACCGTTTTGGACTTCCAACCTTCCACGCGACCTTGAGAGAATACTCCACGCGTCTGTCATACCATGCCCCCACGCCTTGGGTCAAAGGAGCCGATTTTTGATACCAGGACGCGACCTCCCAAGGGGCGACACCTCAGGACACGCCACTCGTTGCCCACATTTGACGGAAACGAGCAGTCATGTGAGCAGTCTAACGCCTTGGATTCGCAGTCTACCGGTGAAGAATTGTGCCTTCACTCAAGCCTATGCAGCAATCCAAGCTGTACGCCCCTGGGGGGAGCGGAGCCTTGCCTTCAAAAAGCTGATTGAGGGCACTATAGTCGGCCACCCCGGATTGAATCGCGCTATTGATTAAGAGGCTTCTAAAGCCCTCCAGAGTCGGTGGCTGGGTTCCGTTCAAACAAGACTGCCCCTTGGATAAACGAGGCGGCAAACGTAACCCACAGCTTGGTAGCGGCTGTGTTGGAAGACTTAGATGATTGGAGAAACTCGATGGTTCCCGTCGAACCTTTTGCGAGCGGCATGAAGTTCGATCGGAAAACGCTCTGAACGAAGTCTTGGGTTTTGCCTACGTCTCGCCCGTATTGAGAATCCTTCGAGAAAGCGCACATGATGAGAGCAATGTAAGGAATATTCGTTGCCCCATCTATTCATGTAAATAGCGTGGCTATAACCCGGGGCTTTAAGGTAGTGTTGTACCGATTGCTCTAAGCCCAGATATTTTGACGGCGTTCCAGTGGCACAAGGGGTCGATAGACCTCTCATAGTAGATGACTGCCTTTGCAGCTCTCTTAACTTGTGTAAGAGTCTAGACCCCTTGAAATGGCGAAATGTGAACATGCGTACTGCATTGGAGTGGACGAGGTACTAAATTTCGCCGAAAACGCCCACGACACTGCATCCATATGCCAATGCTAGGTTTGCTAATCTTAAAAGTCCGAAATTAGATAAACCAGCTTCATGCCACCTGTCACCTTGTTGGGATTTGACTGACTGCAACAGGAAAAACGGGTATCTGAGAATCATAAGGACTTGCAATTGCTTTGCATCATCTCGTTCGTGAACGTGACTTGCCAAATAACAGACCATTTCGAGTAGTGCTCTGCATCTTGGTTGTGATCAGGTTTTACATAGCTATTCATTCGAGCACTTCTAAGCTCTTTACTAGGCTCTTTGGCAGCGAGATACCATTCCATGTCACATGTGTTCGTTGGCTCTGCTACGATACTGGTTAGGACCTCGAGTTCCGCACCGAAGCGGAGTCTGATTGGAGCTGAATGAGAGGAAGCCATAATAAATGGATCAGAATACAAAACAGTGAAGTGCAAGTGTGGATCAAGATGTAGTAAGAGCGACGACAGCTATAGCGAATCTACTCTCAGACTAATGTGCTTAGGTACAGCGTTCTAAAGACTATAGATGCTTCGAAGCTTGATTTATAATGATGAACACCTGCATCGTTCGATCTGAGTTCTTGTAAGGCATTCTCAAGAACGCGCACGCCTGCTAGGGCTCTAAGGTGGCGTTTCGGCATGTTGCGTGTTCAGACCAAGCATAGCGAATTGAACTAAGAGACTAGCAAAATCAAGAAGGTAGCACACTAAAGCCATACTTCGAACTGTGGGATAGAGTTTCGATTCTTTTTTTTTAACGCTGCCGTATTTGCGACAAAGGCTAGCGCTTCTTATATACGTCGAGGCACTAGGTTAGGGATCGGGACAGGATACCAACCTACGCCACCTTACGCCGCAACAGGCGCTACAAAATCAAATTATTTGCAATCATCTAGTTAATAGTTAGAGCTTTAATTAACAGCCCTATTTCGAATCCTAACGTGCTCTTTTACGCTTAACAGCTTCCACAATAGACTATACATCTCCGCTTCGGCCTCTACCCCTACACCTGTTCAAATTATCAAGACTAGCAAGCTTAGTACGCCTACCTCCTCGAATGCCTTCTAGAGCGCTTAAACCCATAGATAAAGCACATTACTACGAAGTTTCTAAAGACACGAAAGCCAACATACCTAGTGAACTCTTCTAGCTATTCTACATATTCTTGACTTTTGCAATAGCTAGCATTCTCGATTTCGTCTACAGTCTATCTTTGTGCTAGGGATGTTAACCTATAGTTAGGAGAATAGAGGTATAGCGTTAAGACTATAGGTAGAGAAGAGTAGTGTAAAGTTAGTTAGTAGTAGTATGCCTCCTCCTCCGCCTCTTTCTAAAATGCTTAACTAGAATATTAAATTAGAGAGTACGCACGCGTATATAGACGCATTAGAGATTTACGTAGAGGCTTTCTATGTATAGTAGTGTAGAAGCTAGGCTTGGAAATATATAGTTTTCTTGTTGTAGAGGACTTTAGAGGGTTAAGGAAGTGGGATGTGCTATACGTATCTCTATGTGTTAGCATAGGTACAGCGTAGAGGCGGGAGGTATTGTAATAAGCTAAGTAAACGTCTTACCTGTTATGAAGCTTAACGTTTATCCACTCG
The DNA here is from genome assembly GCA_010015605.1 of Decorospora gaudefroyi. NCBI lineage: Eukaryota > Fungi > Ascomycota > Dothideomycetes > Pleosporales > Pleosporaceae > Decorospora > Decorospora gaudefroyi. Next base: position 113,863 of record ML975287.1, read on the forward strand.
TAACGGAACAATCGTCGTACCGTAGGCGAACACCAATGAGCCACGTTAACCGATGAACCAAGGTTCTATCGTAACACTAAGCTGTAAGATATCATGGAGCTAAAAGACGAGTGCAATTTTTTATCGAATCGATAGAAGCCTTAATTTGCTTTCCCCTTTTAAAACTTCAAAAATTCCTATAATGTGCAAATACTCAATCTCGGATGCTGGTGCTGCTTCGAAAGACAAAAGAATTGGTCCTAGAGTGTGGACTGTCGCCTAATCTTCTATAACACTCTCGAGTATCCTGCCGATAGGCGAATGGTGCTCCGGATGTCCACCTATTTGGTAGGAAAATCTACCCTGATTATGAGGCGGCATCGAACATGTTTTATCATCGGTTAGTTAGAAGACAACATGAGCTCCATGGGCACGACAAACATACCAGGTTTTGAGCCCATCTTCCGAGTCAGCGTGAGCGTGATGCCTTCATTCGAAGCTTCGATGCATTTCTTAACCCAGGATCTGCTCTCCTTCTTCTCTAGCTTGAATAGCGCAGATGCACCAAGTAAAAGTTCTGGGGCAAAGTGAGTCGTGACAGTGAGGAGTAAGTCGACCCTCTGCAGAGAGGAAAGTGCTGGAGAAAAGCGGCCCGATTGTAGTTCCGATTCTTCTAAAAGCTGCGAGATAGAGTGTCCATTTCGTCTTAGGCGTATTTTGAGTCCTACGCACGTGATGACTTCAGCATACGCCGGGGGAAAGTTCGCAATCCACTCGTTAAATATCCGAGGCGAGAAAGTCCTGAACGTGTTCAAACTAAACGGCAGCAGAGCGGTTTCAGCAAAGACTTGCCGGCAAACAGCAAGCGGGGACAGGGCGTGCTCCGATTTAGTGGTGTTGGTAATTGTCTCCGTATTCACTGAGTACTCGATATGGAACGTCTTGCCACCGAGTACGTAGCCGAAGATGCGGTTGCGTATTTCAGGCGGTAATCGCAACAAGGGCGAATCTTGTTGATTTTGTCTCGCGCTGCGCTGAAGTTAGTATGTGTGATTTCACCATCTTGACGTCTTTCACTCACATCTTGAGGTATTTGCCAGCTTTGGGCTCGACGTCGAGTAGTCCGTTCTGGGCGAACCGTAGCTTGTTGTTCCGACGCTTGGCGACTTTGGCTCTGGTGAATGGTTCAAAGGCCTTACTAGTTGAAGCCTGGTTTTTCTGGTTGGGCTTCTGCCGTGCCATGAAAAAATAGTGACTTGTGGGAGAAGGCTGTACTTATTAGCTGTTATATACGGGAGCTAACTAGGCCCAAGTAAATGCGAACAGCGGTGACTGAAGTGAGAGAGAGATAGTGAGGAAGATAGTTTAGTTGTGAGAGATGGTTGAGAGAGATGGTTAAGAGAGATGGTTAAGAGAGATGGTGAGATAGACGAAACATGAATTACAGAGGACCATCTCGAATCACGTGCCAGAGGGTGAAGTTCCGGAAGCGGTGAGGAAGGAAAGTCAATACCCAGACACGTGCCAGTCTCCGCCACGGAAGAAGCAATCGAAGAATGCCGGAAACTGTGCACTGCGGGCGATATGCCTCAGGTACCTAAGAAGGGCCCGAAGGCGCAATGGTATTCACTTGCCGGCTATATCGATGGCGAAGTTGTGAAGTTGCATACACAGTGCACGGAAAAGAAGTGGACGGGAAAACCGGCAAGGCCAGCAAAGAGATCCCAGACTTGTACTGAAGAGTGATTCGTCGTAGTAGATTTGCGTCCACATGCCCCAAGACGTATACTCGGACTAGTCGGCGAATCACACCGCAGAACTCGAGCGGTAGTATCACACAAGGACAAGCCTGTCGGAGTAACGGGCGGGAGCAGATATACATGACATGCTTGACAGATGGCGACAGCAAACAGATTGGTGGTGTAGTGTGTAGTGTGTACTTGGAATTGCGACTTGATTCAATAACACTTACTCAATGCTTTCACCTTGTGTGTGGTCGGGTGTCCAGTGGCGAGCATCCGCTAGCACAGGGCTGGTCGTCTGATGGTGGGGAGTTTTTACGTGCTTAGCGACGACGATGGCTGATGGGCCATGGCGATGTGGGTGTCCTCCCGCGAGCCTTAGCTCGGTCCGGTTGCTTCCCCAGGTTGTGGTGTCGAATAGGAAGGGATCGGGGCGGGAATAGCAGCGGGTGTTGGTTGGAATCGCAGGATGACCGCACAAGGCCGTCTTGGTTGCAGACGTAGCGGGGTCTGGGCCGCGTCGACGGAGCAGGGAGGACGGGGAAGGAGCGAGGGTGCATATGACGTGGGCTTGATTGGACGGGCAGGAGCGATCTGCACGTCTTTCCTGGTGGTGTATCCAAGGCGACGCTGCAGGTCCTGGCGTGGGCCACCTTGCTGTCGTGAGCGTTGGACGCAAGAACAACCATACTAACGAGAGCATGCCGTGCAACGTTCAGCAGTTTGCGCCGAGGGGTAGGTAGCAGCCATGAAGCTCGGCTGATGATGGCGTGAACATGTGTTTGTCGAAGGGCCCAGCGCCCTTTGTCCATGTTACGGAAGGAACGTTGTTGATAACTACCTACTACCTACTAGATGAACTGAGCTTGAGGAGGGGTCAATAATAGCTAGGGCTGACTATAGGCGTAGGGACATGGGCGCGACAATAACAAACTGACGCGTGCTCCATATGTTGCCATGTTGCTGTTCTCTGAGCCTCTGCGCCTATCGGTCGTCTCGTGTTGCCCAAGCTGACAAGACTGCCCAGCTCGCGCATGTCCACGGCAGTGCAGTGAAGAGAGGCCATGCACTCGGTCCAGACAGGCATCACCGGGATGCAGCCAGGAGGCGGTCAGTGAATCGGGGTGCCGTGGTCCAGCAGCCTCGACCAGCAGGGACGTCATAGCATAGCACACCGTTCCTCGAGGTGCGCGCCGGCCATCTCGATTGATTGCGCGCAATGACGATACGGTGTTGGCGCGGGTGAAACACTCAAGAATGAAGTCTGCCGTTGTTTTGGGTGCCGGGATGTGCAGTCATGGTAGGGCGCTCGGGGTAGAGAGTGAGCGGTGCGGGCAGCCTGCACCCATCTGCATCCACCTGGGCACTTAGCGACGTACCGTAGGCTCCGCGCTGCATGGCTGTTTTCCGTGTGACTTTCACTCGACGCGTGCTGGCGTGGGACCTTTGCCAGCTGGATAGTGTGCCGAAGAAGGCCCTCGCATGCCTGCAGCTCGTTCGTCTTTTTGGCGTCGTTCTTTCGTCTATCGCTTCTGCGGGCGCCGGTCACGTTCCTCCCTGCCGTCCTTGTGCTGCTGGCTGAGACGTCCATTGTACTGCCCCTCTCCGCGAGCTTATCCTCCCTCACGCCCAAAAAAGAATACCGGCCAGCTGCTGCTCACCACCACGCCCCAGCACCCACGCCCGACGCTCATTACATCACTCAATCGCTCGTCTCGCACCGCCATGCAGCGTGTCTAGGCTTGTCTGCGGCGGCTAGTGCCCCCGGTCTGGTCTCGACGCCCGCCCTCGTTGCCGTCAGCACCGCACTGCTCGACATCCCGAAACGCCCACGCCTATGCCCGACGCTTCCGGACCGTAGTACCTTTCACCATGGTCTTGGGAGCTCCCTGCTCATAGCACACCGCCCACCAGCCCGCGGGCAGACGCCCTGATCCCCGCCGCGACGGGCCGTTGGGACGAGAGCAGCACTGAAATGTACACGCAACAACCGACGTTAGCAATGGCCGACGAGAAGAAGCCGCCGACCCTCGCGCCGCCCGCCGTCACTGCGTTGAAGCAGGAGGCTGCGGGGTCGGGCACCCACCGACAAAACATGGAGCGCACTGTCAGCCAGGACATGCGTGAGGAGCGCGAAGATCTCAAAGAGGCAGCCGAGCACAGCCTGAACATCATTATGGACCTGGATCTGGAGGGCAAGATCCGCTATGTCAGCCCGTCGTGGCAGGACGTCATCGGCTCGCTGCCCAAGGAAGTTACGGGGAAGCCGGTGCTCGACATCATCCACGACGGCGCTGATGGCTTCGCTGAGACAATTGAGTCGGTGAGAAAGTACGACTCCAGGAGCCACATTGCCCGCTTCACCGTGCGACTGGGCCCCCATTCCATATTGCGGAAGCGACGATCCAAGCACGCCGCTGCTGCCGAAGGACAGGAACCCTCACCCACGTCTCCGACCGGCGGAGTGGACGAGGAAGAGCAGCTGCTGAATCTCGAGGCTCAAGGTATCATGGTATACGACCGGACCACTGGAGCTGAGAGTCATGTATGTATCCCAACGCCGTCAACGTTCGGCCAGTGCTAATCAAGACAGACCATGTGGATGGTGCGGCCGTCAATCATCCGTGAGGTCACCATCGACCTCCCAGAGGTGCTCGTCGAATCCCTTGGTGTTGGAGCTGAGGTCCTGGCTCATTACCTTACTGGGCTGGCCGAAAAGAGTGCCACCGATCCCGCCGACCACCCGCCGCCGCTCCCAGTCCTTTGCCGAATATGCGAGCGACAAATCACGCCGTGGTGGTTCGAGAAGCATTCCGAGCTCTGCCTGCAAGAGCACCGCGCCGAAATGGACGTGCAGATGGCCCAGGAGACTCTCGCTGAACACCGCAATGCCATTGTCAAAGTTTTGGACACGCTCGAATCTCATAGCCAACGCTCGCGGGCCGCGTCCATGGACTCTGTACAGCCCATTCAGCCTGCGGAATACAAGGGCCTTATCATACATTCAACCTCGACTCCATCATCGGGCACACCATCGGGCACACCATCGGGACGCAACTCCCCTGCTTCACCTCCTTCAAAATCTCGCGAGCGTTCCGAACGCTCGACTGGGTTTGGCCACCACCGTGCGCGATCCTTTGCCGTTCGGCGACCCCTGGCCCGCATCGTTGAGCTCGTCCTAGACTTGTGCGATACTGCACTGGAGATCAACACACCTGCTGTCAAGGATAACGCTCGCGGCCAGTCAGCCGCCGAGATTCGTACACAGTCACCACAATCAGAAAATCGCATATCGCAAGTCCTACAATGGCAATCTCCTACGACCGGCTCAGTAGACCACACTGAAGGCCTAAAGCTACTATGTGAAGATACCAACAGACTCGCAAAAGCCAAGATCGACGCCGTCACCCGACACCGGCGGGTGCTTGAGTACTCTGAGCGCCTGCGTATAGAGTTCGACGTCCTGGTCCAAGAGTGTATCGAGGCTGCGATACTCAAGGCTGCGCGTATTGCTGCTGGGGAGGATAGTTCGTCCGAGGATGAACAAGCCGAAGACGAGACACCATCAGAGGTCAACGATACAAATACAGGTGAAGAAGGCATGTTTCCTGGCTCATTCGATGCTCCATCGTCAATGGCGCATGCCCTTCGCAACGCATCGGACTTTTCGTTACCAGCGCGAGTTGGACGCCGCGAGTCCTCCGTGGCAGGCTCAAACCGCTCTAGCAGCCCCAAAGCAGGATGTCAGACACCGCGATCTCACGCGGGCACTATCAGCATAGCAACTCAGAACAAGCGACAGTCTATGCATTTCGAAAGCGATGCTGGTGCTGAAAGTGACACTAGCATGCACTCATCAGTCTTGTCTGGCCCACGGCGAGCGGATTCACCTGCGGCGTCCGACGTTGGCTTAGGTAGGGTAGCGAGTTCACGAGAACGGAAGCGCAAAAGTCTCATCCTTCCGAGTGTCATGTCTAGCCGACAGCAATCGCCCGCGCGCTCCATGGTACCCCCTCCATCGTCGCCTCTAAGGACGACCAAGCCGCGTCTTCCCATTGCGATGGAGGGCTTGCAGTCCCCGATCACGTCACCCGTTCTAGCAACGACCGAATTTTCGTCACCTGCAATGGCACATGCTCTACACCACCACCGTAGACAGTCATCTACTGCTGGATCAGATGGCCCAAGACCTCTCTCTCCTCGTTTGATACCGACTACCCAGCCACAGCCTCGCGCTGTGCCCCCGTCAATCAAAGATTTCGAAATCATCAAACCCATCAGCAAAGGTGCCTTCGGCAGCGTCTACCTTGCTAAGAAGAAGTCCACTGGAGAATACTACGCTATCAAAGTGTTAAAGAAGGCGGACATGGTTGCCAAAAATCAAGTCACCAATGTCAAGGCCGAACGAGCTATCATGATGTGGCAAGGCGAGAGCGATTTTGTGGCTAAGCTGTACTGGACATTCTCAAGCAAAGACTACCTCTATCTGGTTATGGAGTATCTGAATGGTGGCGATTGCGCGTCGTTGATCAAGGTTCTTGGCGCCTTGCCTGAGGACTGGGCCAAGAAGTATTTGGCTGAAGTTGTTTTGGGCGTGGAACACTTGCATAGCCGCAGCATCGTCCACCGCGATCTCAAGCCAGACAATCTCCTCATCGACGGAAAAGGGCACCTCAAATTGACAGATTTCGGTCTATCGCGCATGGGTATGATTGGTCGTCAGAAGAATGCTCTGAAATCAGTTGAGCCTGCGCCAGATCTTCTCAAGACTGGACCTTTCCATCGCGCTATATCTGTTGGCTCTTCTCGGTCTGCTTCGTTCGACCTAAACCATTCGCCTTCACACACGCCATCCATGACGCCAGCCCTCGCTGGTGACATCGGTCAGCCATCGTACTTTAACCTCAACCGAGAGACCTCACAACAGAGTCGCGAACTCTCCAGAAGAACTTCAGGCACCCGAAGCGAGAGCCAAGACAGCGACGCACTGCAAGTTATGTTCCGGCGCTTCTCCATAGTGGATGATCTCTTCAATCAACCTCGCGGACGGTCACCTATAGAAGAGGAAGCGTTCAGTGATGATGGCTCACCCGACCTCTATCCCGCACCACATTCAATGAGTCAGTCTATTCTCTCTCAGAACAGTGCGCTTCCTGCTTCAGCAGCGATGCCACCTCCACCACCTCCACCAATGGCTTTGTTCGATCCGGAAGATAGCGACAGGAAGTTTGTTGGCACTCCTGATTACCTGGCCCCAGAAACGATTGCTGGTAACGGACAGGATGAGGTTAGCGATTGGTGGTCGCTTGGGTGTATCCTGTTTGAGTCGCTGTATGGCTACCCTCCGTTTCACGCTGATACTCCAGACGAGGTATTTCAAAATATCCTTGCGCGCAAGATTCTCTGGCCGGAGGATGACGACGAGCTCTACGACATATCAGATGAGGCCAAGGACCTGATGAACCGCCTGATGTGCTCCGATCCTGCAGAGCGACTGGGAGCAAACAAGGATGACAAGTTTGCTAGTGGCGGCGAGGAGATCAGGAGCCATCCTTGGTTTGCTGGGGTCAATTGGGAGACATTGCGCGACGATGAAGCCTCTTTCATTCCCGCTCCCGAAAACCCGGAAGACACTGAGTACTTCGACGCTCGAGGAGCTGCCATGGCTAACTTCAGCCCTGAATTTGAAGACCAGGCAACTACTCCAGCGGGCACGCCCAGCACTGAGTACCCCGATCGACCCCATGACGCTCTGTCTAGAGTGCGGTCACAGGTTACAGTTTCGACCATGAAGCGAGGCCTCATTCCTCTTCATATCCCAGCTCACGTGCGAGAAGGCAGGTCACGCAGGCTTAGCGAACCCATGGCAAACGACGATTTCGGTAACTTCAGCTATAAGAACCTACCAGTTCTCGAAAAGGCGAACAAGGACGTTATTCAGAAGCTACGGGCTGAGGCCATGCTACCGCAAAACAAGCCTGCGTCCGCCCTCCAATCTCCTAGCGTCACATCACCGTCACCATCTTTGGAGAACAGCCCCATGCTGCCTGGACCGCTCAAGCGTACGCTCTCTACAAATAGGGCTACTGGGCGACCATCCTCGCCCTCGATCAGCGGGCCGCATTCCTCACCCAGTCGTGGGTCGCAGCCGTCCTCCCCTTTGCTCGTACAGTTCAGCACCGGACAACATCACGATCGACGAAAGACATCTAGCAGCTCGTCTACATTGTCGCATTCAACAAGCAACCCATCCTCCCTACAACCCGGTAGCTTCTTTGACCCTTCGCGGGTGTCAGGTCTTCGACCATCGCCAGAAGCCGTCTCGCCGATCAAGCTCTCGAAGACACCATCAGCGCCGTCTGGAACCGCTCAGGACCGACTGGTACCGGGACCACGCCAACCATCTTTGGGACATGCAAGCGCATCGTCGCCACGCGCTCGGTCACAGACGGTAGGTTCTCAAGAGGAGGATGTTGTGCGCGATTTGTTGCCAGGACACTACAAACGCAGGAGTCAGGTACTCGACGTCTCGCCTTCGTCCTCTGATACGGAAGACTCTCGCGCCAAAGCACTCCTTCGCGTGCAACGACGCCGGCAAAGCTCTCGTAGGCTCTCGCAGATCAGCTTTGGCGACGGACCTTTCTTCCGGCCTTTGGACGTGTTAATCTGCGAGGATCATCCTGTCTCGCGTCTTGTCATGGAGAAGCTACTGGAGAAGTTGCGCTGCCGCACTTTGACAGTCACCAACGGCTCTGAAGCCATACGTTATGCCATGGGAGAGGTCAAATTCGATGTGATCATGATGGAGTTCAGACTACCCCAGGTCAACGGCGCAGACGTTGCTCGCATGATTCGGGATACAAAGAATGCCAACACCCATACCCCCATTGTCGCCGTCACCGGATACCTCAAAGAACTGCAAGCGCCCCACTACTTTGACGCACTCATCGAGAAGCCACCTACTGTTGCGAAGCTCACGGATACGCTGTGTAGATTGTGTCAATGGAAGGCACCTCCACCAGGTTGGACACCGAATCAGCTGTACCCTTCCATCATGCCATCCGGACTTCGCCAGGAGTCGTCGCGCCAGGAAGATAGTCCCACGTCCAACTCATCGGGCTTTGCAGCCGTGCCTTCTGGCAGCTGGCAGGTTTCCAGCCGCGAAGACTCGGTTAGCTCCAGCTACCTTGGGGATAACGACAGTCGTACGGGTGAGGATGTGCCTGTTAGGATCCACAACGCAGACGATTGGCGGGAGCGGGATATAGCGCGAGCTATGGGTGGTTTGGGCATCTCGGACGATGCAGCCCATGCCGATCCTAAGACGACTGTGCCCAACCGCATTGGTGCACCTGGCCTACCTAACGGCGACTCCGCACCAGCCGCGCTCGAAGAGGCAACGATCCGCCGTCAACGATCGACAGAACAAGTGGGTGCAAAACGTCGCATACTAGAAACGCGGAAACATGAATCGGCAGAGTCTGGTGACGACGAGGATGACGAGTTGGGACACGTGACTGTCCGCACTCGCAGCCCGAAGTCGCGACCCAAGTCAACATCGAAGCTGGGTATCGAGATGATGCGCACGAACAGCAGAGGCAGTGTGATCTCTGTCGACGATATTGGCGTACCAGAATCCGCGCTCCCTTCTTCCCCACCTCCCATGATCACGGAGGACCGCGCTGCAGAAGAATACGAAGGCGGCCTTGCTGCAGCCGAGGCCCCGCCCATGTCCCTCACACCGCCAGTGATGTTCCCAGAGCAGCCCGGCCACGACGTAACCGATTTTGTCATGGAAACGCCCAAGGCGCAGAGAGATGTGACAACTTCAGACCCAGACCCCACACCCAAGGCGAAGGCTGCGACGACTCCAGACCCGGATCCTACGCCGAGGGCCAACAGTACGACAGATGCTTAGCAGGCATGCTGCGTGCGGTCCTTTGGCACTTCTTCAGTAAATTGTTCATTTGATTTTACAGCTTAATTATATGTTTGTAAAGCATGGTGTTGGCGGCGTTTCTGCAGGTAGTGCACCGGGAAACAGCTGTTCAGGGCTCTTCGTTTGATGCCACACTCCGTCTTTTCCTTTTCTTTCACAACTATGTCTATATAGTGAACATCTTCTTTTTCCTTATAGCTGCAGGAAATACTTGGAGTTGTCGGACGGCCACCCACTTTGTCATTCGCTTCTTCATTTTATCGTTGTACATACCCAATCCGTCCCCCATGAAGTGCTCAGGTTGGGTTCAGACTGTCGCTCTCTTTTCTTTCATACATTGCAACTCTTGGAGTGTATTTGTATCAAATTGCGCCTTGCAATTCTCCTTTTTGTTAGGTGGATTCGATAAACGAGAGATGCTAGTGGAGACACAATGGACTTTTTCGCTATGCGAACGACATGCGCCTACCGAATGAGACTACATACCTTGACTCGGCCTCGTTCTTCGTGGCAAGACGCAGAGCAAGGCTTGCCATGTCTTTTTGGTCATGGAAAAGGAAAAGGGGTGAACTTACTCTATCAAAGCCATATCCATACTGCCTAGGACGACAAACGAGTAGACAATGACGTCTGGGAGCTGTCCAAGTCGGTAAGATCGGCCTTTTGCTTGTACTTCGCGGTCGTAAGTCTGTGCCAGATCGCCATGAATCTGCACGCGAACATCTTTCTGGAAATTGAGACCGACGGCTCCGACCAGGTTTGAGGCGAGTAGAACAGTGAGTTCGTCATCCAGGTTGTTCATTTGCGCCTGAATTCGGTCGCGATGGGCGGCGGTGGTGTCAGCGGTTAGTGAGGCGATCCTTTTGTTGGCTTGCCGTCGGTTGAAGAAGGGAATCGCACACAGGATCTCTCTGAACAGTTCCAGCGTCACCTTGTGGGTGAACCAGATGATTATCTTCTCCCTCTAGAGAAGAGTGTGCTTTGCGAGGAGACACAGTATGGATGTCAACTTGGGGCTCCACTTGAGGACGGTCCTTAGCACAGTTGCATTGTCGATCTTGTATTCCGACTTCGGCACAGTGGTCTTGTCCTCATCGTCGTTCCCCTTGCGTTTGTTTATGACAGTTTTCTCAGCCATCCAGTCCATCTGGGAAATGTCGACGGGTGCGGTGGGATCCTGTTTTTGTCGAAGCCAAGCACATCGACACAGAAGCCATCGATGACGGCGAAGGTTAGCGCTCTCCTTAGGCATTAGCTGATGGTGCTCTGATTCATCCATGAACCAAGAGTAATAGTCAGGCTCAGTCTCCTTCGTTGGCTCGGCTTTGGCACCGAACGCCACTGCGCCTTCTTCTCGTGTCGGTGGTGTGTAGTCCGGATTAGGCACGCGGAGCCAGTGCAGATACGGGTACCAGGACAGGATACCGAGGGCCCTGGTGGCGCGGGGATTAGGCATCCGCCTCGACTCACCCGTGGCACGATCATACTCAAGGATCGTCAAGCGCTTCTTCCACTCTTCCTTTCCAGCATCGAGCAGTCGGCGGCCCGAAGCCAAGAGCGCACGCTCTATCGAGTAGTGTGTGAGGTTCGGGAGGTCTTCTACGATATGGATCGAATGTTGTCTGTTTGTTGTCCTACTCGCCCTTTTCTACTCTTTTATCCATCATTGGACAAATTAGGTATATACCCGGCTTTCTCTTTCACTTTTACTACTTCCTTTCTACCCTTTCATCCATCATGGAAGAAATTAGGTGTATACACGGCTTTCCCGTTCATTTTCACTACTTCTTTTCTGCTCTTTCACCCATTATTGAGGAAATCGTGTGTATGCTCGGCTTTCCCTTTCACTTTCACTTCTTCGGACAGTCCTACCATGACGTCCTCGCAATTCACTGCCCACCCTAGCCTTTTCTCTCCACGCGTTAGCTTTTTTCTCTCACACAATAGCTCTCCCTCCACTCCATTAACAGTCAGTTCTCTATCTTGGATTGCGGTCAACTCTATCTATATTCAACGACCCAGTTCGTGATCAGAGCCAGGTTCCCTTGATTCTCTAGCAACAATGGACCTACTAGCCTCTCTGATCTTGACGCTTGTCGCTACTGTCACGCCGCTATCGCAGCAGCCACAGTCAACGGCCCCGCCGCCAACCCCCCGACCGGAGCCGACACCCATCTGGAGCAATCCATACCAGTCCATCCACGGCCACAGCCCTCTCCGCCGCGAATACCAAATCCCAAGCGGCCAGCCATCCAACCTCGAAACCGCAAACCCGAATCCTCCAACAAATTTCCCCTTCTCAACGCCCTCTATCCGAGCACCCTCGTCACCGCCAAGTAACCTCGACACCTGCGCGTCCAAAGCCACAACCACGTGTGAGGACGAGCAAGAGGACGCCGATGAGTACGATCCCGAGTACGCGAGCTACCTCGTAGCCAGCGTGCTATCCACGGCTGAACAGCAACAGCAGGCCGAGAAAGAAGAAATCGAGCGTATACAGCAAGTACTCGGTGACCGGAAACGGGCGGGGGAGGCCAGACTGGCATGTGTGGTTGGTGACAAGATGGTGGGTGGGCAGGTTGGACGGTACCTTGGAGACGGGGGAAGGTGTGTAAGGAGGGGTAGGATGAATGGATTGGATACAAAGGAGGAGGGTACGATGGGTGGGGGGATGAGTGGGAAAGAGGGGTGTTGGGGGTTGAGGGCTTTTTTCGAGGGTGCGGGTGGGAAGAAGAGGAGTGTGGAGGATGATGGTGGTGAGGAAGGGGAGGGGGAGAGGGGGGCGAAGAGAAGGCGAGGAGGGCGTTAGGGTCTTCTGAGGACGAGGATAGATGAGAGTCTCGGTACTGGAGGTGGACAGGCTTGCTGAAAGAGATTGGTGATGGAGGGAGGAAGGGTGTCTGTATTTGCCTGGCTTGCACGAAATACATGGGCGAGATTTGGCACATGGAGGGTTTCAGAACTGTGTGATATTGGACTGTCTCTGGCATGACCACTTTGACATCTCAACATAGTTGAGAAAGGAAGCTCGAAAGACGACGAAGCCGCCAAGTGGAGTCAGCGGGTAATGATTGAGCACACATCCCTGCTGCCAAGATGCGGGGAGAGCTCCTGCCCCGACATGGGACCGGCCATGCAAGGTACCACCGCTGCGCGATAGCTGCAGCTGACCGTCGAACCGTCTCTACATAAACTCATGCGAAGCCACAAACTGGCCACAAAGCGTCAATCAACCATGGGCGGAGAATCTTCCCACCGCAACATGGCTGCAGCAACGGATTATTACCCGAAGCTGGCGGCTGGACCCGTCGGCAAGCAGATCCACAGCATCTACCAGAGCCGGTTGAGGCAGTTCGTTGATGGCGGACAGTACCGAGAGCAGAGTCTCATTGGGTGAGCTTCTATCCCTACAACACAACCCTCGCGTACTCATACGTCACACAGCAAACTCAACGAGGCCGTCGCGTCCGGCACCGACTGGATCAAGCTCGCCGTCTACTCTCCCCCCGACCTCTCGCGCCCGCTCTTCAAAGATGCGACGTCGCACGCCTTTCACCCCACCAGGGTCGGCGAGTCTTTTGGGCCCAGCTGGTCGACGCACTGGTTCAAGGTCCAGCTTACCGTCCCCAAGCACATGCTGGACAAGGAGCACCTCGAGTTCGTCTGGGACGCTGACAACGAGGGCTTGATCTGGACCGAAGACGGACATACCGTACATGGACTGACTGGTGGTGGAGAGCGGACACAATGGATACTGCCCGAGTCCTTCCGAGACGGCAAGGAGCATACCTTCTACATTGAGATGGCCTGCAATGGCATGTTTGGTAATGCCCCAGGCGGCGACTCGATTCAACCGCCGAAGCCGGACAAGTACTACAGGCTGCACACTGCCGAGATTGTCGCCATCAATCTGGAAGCGAGGGCGCTGTACTTTGACTTCTGGGAGATTTCAGATGCGGCTCGCGAGTTCCCGGGAGACTCTACGGAAGCACACGACGCCCAGCAGGTATGCAACCGCATCATGGATACATTCATTGCCGGCAATGGAAGTCAAGAGAGCGTCAAGGCAGCCCGAACGATTGCCGCAGAGTATGTGGGGAAAGACGTGGATTCGCACAAAGTGTACGAGAGCGGCAAGGAGGCTATTGTGAGCGGAATTGGATACTGCCATATCGACACTTGTTGGCTGTGGCCTTTTGCGGAGACCAAGCGCAAGGTCAACCGCTCGTGGTCGAGCCAGTGCGACCTCATCGACCGATACCCCGAGCTTCGCTTCTGCTGCACCCAGGCACAACAGTATAAGTGGTTGGAGCAGGACTATCCCTCCACGTTCGACCGCGTTAAGAAGAAGGTCAAGGAGGGTAGCTTCCAGCCTATTGGTGGTAGCTGGGTTGAGCACGACACCAACCTACCCGGTGGGGAGTCTTTAATCAGACAGTTCTTGTACGGCCAGCGGTACTTCGAGAGCAAGTTCGGCCAGCGATGCCGCACCTTCTGGCTCCCAGACACCTTCGGCTACTCTACGCAGCTACCCCAAATCTGCCGCATATCGGGCATGACACGCTTCCTGACGCAGAAGCTGAGTTGGAACAACATCAACAACTTCCCGCACACGACCTTCAACTGGGTCGCACTCGACAACAGCCAGGTCATCTGCCACATGCCGCCGTCGGAGACTTACACATGCGAAGCAAACTTTGGCGATGTCAAGCGGAGCGTCACGCAACACAAGTCTCTCGACCAGGACAAGACATCATTGATTGTCTTTGGCAAGGGAGACGGAGGCGGTGGCCCGACCTGGCAGCATCTAGAGAAACTCAGACGATGCCGCGGCATTAGCGACAAAACCGGTCTGCTACCTCGCGTCAAGTTGGGTGACTCAGCAGACGACTTCTTCGACCGGTTGGAGAAGAAGGTTGAGGACGGCACTGAGCTCGTAACGTGGTACGGCGAGCTGTACTTCGAGCTACACCGCGGTACATACACTACGCAAGCGAACAACAAGCGTAACAACAGGAAGTCTGAGATCATGCTGCGGGATATTGAATTCCTCGCGACATTGGCTACCATCAAGAACGGTTTTGGGAGGAAGAGCTCGTACAAGTATCCCAAGAAGGATATCGATGACATGTGGGAGAACGTGCTGCTGTGCCAGTTCCATGACTGTTTGCCGGGTAGTTCGATCGAGATGTGCTACGATGATTCCGACCGCGTGCGTTATACCCTTCACGATGATTGAGCTTGTGCTGACTGCGCCAGATCTACGCTGAAGTTTTTGCTACCGGCGAGCGATTGCTAGCAGACGCGCTATCTGAACTCGGCTTCGACGACGAATCGAGCTGGACTGAGGACACCAAGCTGGTCGCACTAAACACGCTGCCATGGAAACGTACCGAGATCGTCCGACTTCCCACTATCGCAGGCCAAACAGGCTACCGTTCCGCACAATACGGTCTTGTTAACCGTAATGGGTCCACGAAGGGCATTGGTGCTCTAGATGTGTTCCCTCTCGCCTCCCCATTCCTCGCGTCCACGGCATCCATCAAAGAGATTACTGCCAACAAGTTCGAACTCCGCAACACGCAATTCATCGCCGAAGTTACTAATGGCGCCATCACCTCCCTGTATGACATATCAGCCGACCGCGAAATCATCCCCAAAGGCGCCAAAGCAGCCCAACTCGTCATCTACGACGACAAACCCCTCTACTGGCAAGCCTGGGACGTGGAAGTCTACCACCTCCAATCCCGCCAAGAGCTCCAACCAAGCAAAGTCTCCATCACAGAGTCCTCGCCTCACCGCGTAAGTCTCGAAATCGAGACCAAAATCTCCGACAAGTCTTGGGCTAAGACGACCGTCTCTCTTGCCGCCGCCGTCGGCAACGAACCCACAGCCATTGAAATCGACGCCGAGATTGAATGGCACGAGACGATGCGCTTCCTCAAAGTCGAGTTCCCAGTCGATATCACCAACACAGAAGCGTCGTACGAGACTCAATTTGGTATTGTACGCAGGCCCACACATTACAACACTACGTGGGACATGGCCAAATTCGAGGTCTGTTGCCACAAGTGGGCTGATCTTAGCGAGGCCACGTACGGTGTGAGTATCTTGAATGATAGCAAATACGGTTTCGCTACGCAGGGTAATGTGATGAGATTGAGTCTTTTGCGGGCTCCAAAGGCGCCAGACGCACATGCCGATATGGGGTTCCACAGAACTCGTTACGCCATCTTTCCGCACAAGGGTGGTTTGGATGAACGTACCGTCCGCAAAGCTTTCGAATTCAACAATCCACTCAAGATTGTCGGACGTTCGGCCTTTTCATCCCTGACCTCGGGTTGGTTAAACTCTTTCCACGTCCATGGCGCACCCAACCTCGTACTCGATACTGTCAAGCGCGGCGAAGACGACGAAGATGTTTCGCGTGGCGAGTTACCGGTCAAGAAAGGTCATTCTGTTATCTTGAGAGTGTATGATAGTCTGGGCGGCAAGAGTAAGGGTGTGCTAACGTGGGGTGAGCTGGGTGTGAAGAAGGTAGTCAAAGTGAATGCGTTGGAGGATGAGCTTGAGGAGTGTGAAATTGAGGATGTAGACATTGAGGGTAGGGGAGAGGGGCAGAAGGGGGTGGGCATTCGCATTCGGGCGTTTGAGGTGGCGAGTTTTAAGTTGGTAATGGAGTAGGGTGGTGAGTAGTGTGGAGCGGAGAGGGTACCTGCCCGAAACATGAGTTGCATATGTAGTCTTTACGCGAATACACTGAATGTTTGTTCATTTGATTGGCACACAAGATATCCCTACTCATGTTGCATTACCTGGGTATCGTTGACGGTGAAAGAAGAGCTGCAATATGACGAACCATTGCGGATACACTTCCGTTTCAGTGCTAGCGTGGCATCATCTTCTTGCCAGGGCGCATGTAAAAGACAGCAAAATATCGTGTGCATACTGCCTATCAATCATAAATAGCCTCTCGTTTGGATGGGCCAGCAGCTATTACCAGTATGAGCGCTGTGCAAAGTCCTGACAGCACCCACTTCGTCCCCGGTAGCACCAATGGCGCGAAGGGTGAGCCCCACCACTACCTACGTACCCAAGGCAAGGTAGACAATTGGTCGCTAACAAGAGCCAGGACGCAGAGGCTCGACTGTTCTCAATCCCAAGTCCTATGTAAAGAAGGAGTTGTGGGAACAGGCGCCAATTTTTACCGGAAGCACTAGGTTTGACCGGCTTCATGATGCGAACAACATCCTCATCACCGGCGGCGCTGGCTTCATGTACGTCGCAATGAGACCACGGGAAGTTGCGAGCTGTGCGCCTCTCAACATGCACTACGAAGACCTTAAAGTTAACGATTGTGCAGAGCTTGCTGGTTCGTCCGCCACCTGGTGCTTGCCTACCCACACTACAATGTCGTATCCTTTGATAAACTGGACTACTGCGCAACCCTCAACAACACGCGAATGCTCGATGACCGGCCCAACTTCGCGTTTGAGCAGGGCGACATCACGTCGCCCGCAGACCTGAAGCGCGTCCTACGAAAGCACAAGATCGACACCATCTTCCACTTCGCCGCGCAATCGCATGTCGACCTCAGCTTCGGCAACTCGTACGAATTCACACATACCAACGTCTACGGCACGCATGTGCTGCTAGAAAGGGCAAGGGAACATGGTGTCAATCGCTTCATACACATCTCGACCGATGAGGTGTACGGCGATGTACCCGTGGGCGCAGCAGATCTGAGCGAGACGAGCATACTGGCGCCCACAAACCCATACTCAGCAAGCAAAGCCGCAGCCGAGATGATGGTCAGCGCATACAGGAGCAGTTTCAAGCTGCCCTTAATAACAGTCCGAGCCAACAACGTGTATGGCCCACATCAATTTCCAGAGAGTACGTGATGGTGGGCACTGTAGGGAAGATTGTAAGCTAACATTTGCACAGAAATCATACCAAAATTCACCATGCTACTACAGCGAAAACAGAAGCTCCTCCTCCACGGCGACGGCTCACCAACACGACGCTATCTCTACGCGGGAGACATTGTAGACGCCCTAGACACCATCCTCCACAAGGGCACCCTAGGCCAAATCTACAACATCGCCTCCAAAGACGAAATCTCAAACATGGAAATCTGCCATCGCCTCTTGCACCTATTCGGCATCCCGGCCCCCGACTCCGCACTATGGCTTCAACGCACAGAAGACCGGCCGTTCAACGATCAGCGCTACGCAACCGATGGGTCGAAACTGGCGGCGCTGGGATGGCAGCCGAAGATGGGGTTTGATGAGGGTCTTGGGATTACGGTGGGCTGGTATCGCAGGTTTGGGGAGGTGTGGTGGGGCGATATTGGGAGAGTGTTGACGTCTTTTCCTGTCGTGGCTGGGAATGAGATTTGGACTAGGGAGGAACATGATGAGCTGTCGTCGTCTGATACGGAGGTTTCTCTGGAGGAGGAAAATGAGGTATGAATGGTTATGGCATCGGGATGGAATCTACTCTCTGTTGCCGGGAGAGACGGCGCGGTATTAGGCTGGTGGCATGTCGGGATATTTTGTCGCTTCGAGGATACTACCTAGACATTTTGGGCGATTGAGATGGACGCAGGACACTTCAGAAACTTTAGAGCTTCCAGGCCATCCATCCATCATTAAGGGCTCGCGGCGCTCGAGTTTCTGATGACACATGTTGCAAGTGCGCAAATAATAATGGATTCTTCAGACGAATGCCGTAGGTAACTGCCTATGTAGGCACCAAATCGAACACAAACGTGGGCTACACGTCTTTGGCAGAATCGAAATTACAATTTTTGTGGTGCAGTACGTATTTCACGTAGGTAGCTGATAGGAGTTTGGTTCTACTTTCACGTTGTAGTACTTGTGTGTGCTCAGCCATTGTACCTACTGTGGCGTTGTTTCCCTTGATATTGAAGACCTTGATTTTCGCACAGTCGATCTAAGCTGAACCCCACAGTTTCGGCTACCTCGCTGCCTCGTTAGGTACCATTCTGCGTTACTGCATCTTTACCCCAATGTTGACGGAGTGGGTCACCACTGGCTCTTCCGGTAGGTGTAGCGCCGGACATAACACCTCCAGCAAACTATTATATCCCCAAGCTACACCAAATTCAGCCTAGGTCTACCTAGGTAGGGATACACTTGGAATAGTCCCACTCCTTCGTCCACCTCCGCATGCCACCCTTGTCAATGCGGAGAAGACACTAACTTTCTCCTCACTGCCCCACGATGCTAGTATACTGCTGGCAAACCTTCTTCGGCTCACGAATCATGCGTACCGGTAAGTAAACATGTACAAAAGGAGTGTGTCTTCACGCACTCGCAGCTTCCTTAAACGCTGGAGGTGATCACGTACCACTGTAGGTACTCCACACAATGGCTGAACTCAGAGATTCGACGCTCTGGGCGAACAGGAAATGTTTACTTGTTTGCTCGGCTGTTGCTATTGCAAGTATGCAGTACGGGATCGATACTGCAGCTGTAGGAGGCTTGCAGGCCATGCCTGGGTTCTTGATGGTGTTTGGCTATGAGGATCCGGCAAGTCCTCTAGGTTACGGTATTGATGTGAGTTCAATTCACCAACAAATATACGGTAATAATCTAACACTCTCTATTAGTCAACGGTGCAACAACTTATGACCTCCTTGATGAACCTCGGATCATGCATCTCCGCCATCGCCGCTGGACTCTTTGGAGCATACTTTGGTCGAAGGCATGCACTATGGCTCGCATGCATAATCTGTCTAGCTGCGGTGTCGGTGCAAATCGGCTCTACTTCCAAAGCAGGACTCTACGCTGGTCGTCTGTTTCTTGGTTTCTCGAATGGCTTTCTGGTCGTCTTTTCCACCGTGTATTGCAGTGAAGCAGCGCCTGCGCATCTGCGAGAGTAAGTTGCTTCGGATGAACGACCACCCACATACTAATGAGCGTAGAATCATGGTCGGACTCTTCTCCTTCTATGTCAACCTCGGCAGCATCATCGGCTCTGTAGTCGACAACTACACCTCTCACTACCTCTCCAAACTTTCCTACCAAATCCCCCTAGCAAGCATGTTCATCGTACCCGTCCTGCTCGGAATCGCACTCTTTTTCGTTCCAGAAAGTCCGCGATGGCTTTTGCACCACGACAAGCATGACGAGGCTAGAAAGTCTCTCGAACGTCTGCGTTACGACCACGGCAACCAGCTGGAACTCGAGTGGGCGGAGATGATACGTGGCGTAGCAGAAGAACAGCGGCTCAGCCAAAGCTCAGGCTTCCTGGATATGTTCCGTGGCAACGACTTACGACGCACATTGCTCTGCTGGGGCACGATTGCAAGCCAGTCCGCCAGCGGCGTGTGGTTCTTCATCGGGTACCAAACGTACTTTTTAGCGCTGGCCGGTATATCCAAGGCGTTTGAGTATGCTATCATGAATACCTGTCTTGGCTTCATCGGTGTCCACCTCGGACTCTTTGCGATGAACAAGCTGTTTGGCAGGCGGACCATCATGATCGCAGGAGCGATCGCTTGCGGATTATGTGAGCTGGCCTGCGGGATCGCGTCGAGTGTGGAGCCGACCTCCAAGGCTACTGGCAACGTCCTAGTGGCTTTCACCGCCTTGTTCATGTTCTTCTACAACGCTGGCGTGGGCGTAGCCACAGGACCCATCGCGACGGAAATCGTCAGCTCGCGACTCCGGGCCTGGACTGTCGGCAGCGCAAATGGGCTCGGCTACTTCCTTGCGTGGCTCGTCGCTTTTTGCTCCCCCTACTTTATCAATCCCGAGGATCTGAACTGGGTACGTTTGCCAAGCTTCACCTAGTTACTTACTTTTTGAGACTCACACTACCTACTCGCAGGGCCCACAATACACGTATATCTGGGCGGCGTCCAACTTCATCTGTGTCCTGTGGTTCTACTTTTTCCTTCCGGAAACGAAGGCGCGCTCGCTCGAAGAGCTCGACGAGATCTTCGAGGCGGGCATTGGTGCGCGCAAGTTTAGGCTGTATGAGTGTAGGATCGTGGAAGAGGCCAAGCATGATGTATTTGGGGATGAGAAAGTGGAAGAGGTCGCGAAGCAAGCTGCGTAGGTAATACCTTGATGTGTTACTGTATCCCAATAATGTCGATTCCGGGATTCTTGAGCACTGATGTAGCCTCACTTTTAGTGACGCTCGGTAGCTCAGGATACGCAGCTAGACGTGATGCACATATTTCCATGCAAGCGAGTATGCCGTCAAGTATGTAGTGATGATAGGTCCGAGTTGAAGGAACTGAATCTTGTAAAGAGGGAGACGTTTCTATAGAGAACGGTGTTGTTTATGTAGGTTCGTCTCAATGCTCGATTTTATTCAGCTATAGTTGCTATCAGACGCATACCTAGATACTTGTCCTAAACTTTCCTTTATCATCCCGTCGCTAACAAAGGTTCCAGTGCTCATGTGAGTAAAAAACGGTCGTTCAGCCCATATACCTACCACTCCGTTCACCTACGTCGTGATGAGAATAAAAGGGTACGAGCGACATCCATTTCCCGCGGTCGACATCGCGCGCCTTAGTATCCGTATCCCAAGCTAGTTGGCACATTGCAGGTATGCTAGTTATATATATTTTGATTTGATAATCTTTCTCAGTAGTAGAGGTTGGGCGCCTTGCGTCCCCAATTGGCCTTGCACTAGTCCAACCAAAGCTCGGCGGCTCGATGCACCTTTATAGAAGTCCTTCTGCGTCCTCCACTAGGGCTTCTATCTTTTTTGTTCGGTTTTTTTTTTTTTTTTTTTTTTTGGGTTTTTTATTTAGGGGTTTTTTTTTTTTTTTTTTTGGGCTGATTAGCTAGAGGCCGTTCTCGTTCTGTTCGCTTTCCCCATCAAGTGGAGACTCCGCACCTCGCTGGGCCATTTACTGGATTAACATGGTGATTGTAGCTTTGATGCGAGGAGCTGATGCTTTCTACGTGATATAAGACTAGGTACTGTGAGTTAAGGTGAGGTTGCAGGTTGCGGGGCGCATGTTTGACCCGCTTAACACCGCCGCTAGGCTGACTTGTGCTTGGCCTTGCTGCTTTTAAGGTTCTCGGCACGCTTGCCGCCGCCTCGCCCAATCCACGTCCACCGTACCTGAACGGCTATAGCCAACACCTGGGCAACCCGGCAAAGGATGCAAAAGATTTGAGACACGAATATCTGTGAATGTCTATCATCTCGATGCTTACACCTCCGGCTCAGACGGCACTCAGTTACGCCCGGGGCGGAATGACGTCGCTACATGTAGCGTTCGCACACCTACCTAAGTATTAAAGTCTTCGTGCATGCACCAGTCGAAGTCCTTATGTGCTTACACTTGCTCACTATTGACCACACTTGCATAGGTTGCATCTTCTAAACTTAGCTACCTCTTTCCCGCCTGCATCATGACCTCCTCACTCATATCTCTCACATCTCTCACATCTGGCGATGCTGCACCTACGCAGACCGCCTGCTTCAGCAATACCGCGCCCAACGGGATAAATGTGACCGGGCTCACTGGCCAAGTCTGCCAGGTCAACATCCCTCCCAACGAAGCCAACATTACATCGTGCTGCAACGACGGCGCTGAAGTCCGCATCCTCAATGACTGCACGCAGTGGTGCGAGACGGACGGAGACGAATTCTTTGGCTGCGTCAATGACCTGTTTGATTCTCCTCCTGAGCCTTATATCGGGGGTCTCTGCCGAATTGTGCGTAATCGTCCCCAATCTACCGGTACGGACTGCATAGGAGATGTATACTTACTGTCTACGCCAATATTTAGGTCGGTGAGGATGAATCAGAGTCGCCGTCAGCATCAGCGTCGTCCACCAGCGCCTCAGGGGCGTCCACTTCGGTTGGAACTTCTACTGAAGCGCCGTCTGGAACACAGTCTGAAGGGCCGTCTACGACGCAATCTGGAGACGCGGCCAAAGATACCACTGACCCGGACGGAGGTAGGCTCACTTCTTCTTGTACATATCATATATGCTAATGCTAGCGCAAAAGGAGCTGCCGATAACTTCGGACATTATCCACTGGGACTTACTGTGATGGCTTTCGCTACCACCCTCGGCTTTCTATACTGGCTCTGAGCTGGGTACTACCATTCGAGAGTAGCTCCTTCATTACGTGGGTGTAGATTATTATGTCTAGCCGCAAGGAAGGTAAAGTCTAGAACGAGTGCATAATCGAATATAAACTCGATCACCAATGGAGACTTTTCCTAGTCTTAAGGAGATGGACAATGTCTAGCACCTCCGACCTTTTTTGCCTAAAAGCGGTTCTCGCGTTTGCCTACCAGTGTAAACATTTGATCGAAATGAAACAAATGGAGGACTTAAAAGGAATACAAGAGTAGCGCTTATGGAAAATTACAAACGTCGCTCATATACCAAACATTGTTACGGTTTATGAGGAAAGGACATTGCGTGTGCCACGTGTGTTGTCCTGGTGCTCCTCCCTCACCTCCATGAGCACCTTCTACCCTTACCAGCATCGGAGCTACGTCATGTAAACAGGCCTCATCTGTGGCCCTACAAAAGGTGGCCACAACAGCAGAACACCAAAAAACACATACAACAATACACTTCATACTTTTGATTCACTGCCTCGCGCATTTACCCTTTAACCATTGCATATATTCACCGCAACAAACATCCTATTCATTAATAAATCCACTTAAACCCTTTAGACAGCTAGGCGCAATAATCCCGTCCCTACCTGAGACGAAAAAAACCCCCATAACCAAGGTCCGTCGTACCGTAGAAGCCGCCCACCAAGACCCTATCTATTGCATACTTTCAAAAGAAACACTCTCTCCCATGTCTGTCCAGGTGGACGCACAGATTTTGTAGAGCGACAGTAAAAAACGGAGAAAAGATACGTAAACAGAAGTATTATCCAGTCATATATATATGTATATTTGAAAAAATTGGCTACGCGACGGCTCGACCTCGTTGCCGTTTACTCCTCCGGTTTGTTTCTTGCTTGATTTCTACGGTCTGGTGCTCACTCTCTTCAGGTTCCTTCTTCACGCGCTTTCGCTTCGTAGTCTGTTTCTTGATCGTACCTTCCAGTACTGGCTCGTCATCCTCTTTCTTTATAGTGACTTCCTCCTCCTTGATTTCCACCTTTGCTACCACTCTCTCGGAGAAAGCCTTGAGATCAGCAGTGAACAGCACCGAATGGGCCCATCCTGCCTCTTTGCCCCAGAGTTTCCGGAACAGATTGCCGATTGCGGTGTATGTGGCGGCTGTCAGGCTACTGTGCTTGCCTTTGCCGAATTTGTAGTCGCGTTGCGCAATCTGCCAGACGTGCGTGTCCACGGGCACGGCCTCGAACCAGCCGAGCCCGAAGAGACAGACGCAGTCGGCAACCTTGGGACCTACGCCATGCAGTGCTAGCAACTCTGCGTGCGCTCTACGGTATCTTTCGCGACCGCCTTCCAACATGTCTCCGGCCGGCTTCTCCTGTACACCGAACTGTGGACATTCGGGGTTACTGAGGTCTTCCAACCACTTCATGCCCTTCTCTTCGGATACCATGCGCGCAGTCTTGGCAATGTACTTCGCTCTGTATCCGAACCCGAGCTTCATAAGATGCGCCTCAACGTTCGGGCCAGACAGTGCAGCTGGGGATGGGAAGTCGTGGTAGGGTACGCTATCGATGTCCCCTATTAACGGGCCATAGTGCAAACATAGATTTTGCACCATGCCCGATATGCGACTAATGTTGTTGTTGCTACTGCATATAAAGCCGATAAGCGCTTCCCACGCATCTTGTCGCAGTATCCTAATGCCAGTGAACTTGGGGGCGCGCTTCTTGAAATTGGCGTCTGAGGCCGCCCATTGCTCGTATAGCTGACCCAGATTCGGCGTAAGGTTGAAGTAGTGCTTCACGAGGGCGAGGGTGTCGTCTTCTTCTGGGGCCACCGAGGGCGCATTGGATGGGGGTGGCGTCGGGAGGGCAGAGGCGGCAGGAGGGTAGGTGGCGCGGTAATGGATATATTCGGCATCTTGACGGAGGGAGAGTAGACGACCGTGGAGGGCCATTGACCATTCATCTTCGGCCGATTTGCGCCATCTGGTGCCGTGTTAGGACATGTGTCATGTTGCGACTCGAGGAGAGGAGTAGCGTACCTAAAAGACTGTCCACATCGCAATGTGGTGTTTATGCAGAGCTCAGTGAGACTCGTAGGCAGCTTGTGCCATTCTGCGGCTCGTAAAGCCATGGCACTCGGATAGTCGCGTGGAATGCGAAGGTGCAGCCTGCAGGTGAGGGTGAATGTGAGTGCCTGGGCCTGGCACGTGCACGGGTACCTAGCCGCGCCAAGGCCCACGCTAAGGCAGCCCGAACTTCTCTCACGCCTTCTGCGCGACGGCACTGCAACCACAACCAAAACATCGCGTCCTAGTGTTCGGACAGCGGCGAGCGGTAGATTCATCATCGTTTCTTGATCTTGATCTCGATCTGCTAATCGCAGCTTCTTCCGCCGTGTTACTCGCCTGCAGCACAAGTTACGAAGTTACGCGCGATATTCTGCCACAGCACAGCACAGCACAGCGCAGCGCGGTAGCTCCTACAAGACGCAACTGCCCAGCATGAACGGCGATAGCTATGCCAGAGGTAAGCGATTTCTCTCAGTACACGTACTGACTAGTGTGTAGCTCCCAAATTGTCCATACTAACAGTAGCAGACGGTGGCCGATCGAGCGGATCGCGCAACTACGTGAGTGCAGACACCCGCAGACACTGTGCGTTGTACTAACCAAGCAGTCCTCCAGAGACGACCATCGCGATCGCGGCGACCGTGGAGACCGTGGAGGTGACCGTGGTGGTGACAGGCGCCGACGTCGTTCTCGCTCGCCTCGCCACGGCGGCGGTGGAGGAGGCTCGCGCCGCGACTACGAGGTCGACACGTACTCGTCCAGCCGCGACTACCGTGAGCGCGAACGCGAAGACACATATGCCCGCCGCGAGAGGCGCGATGACCGCGGTGCCGAGCGTGGAGGTGACCGTGGTGGTTGGGGCGACTCCTACTCCAGACGCGACCGCCCTCGGGGTGACCGTGACCGCGATGACGACCGTGGCCACCGACGCGACAGGGGAGACCGTAACGAGAGGGGCGGCGATCGCTTCGACGGCGGCGAACGTAGGGGCGGACGAGGAGGCCGTGAGGGCGGGTTCGGCGGCGGACGTGACCGAGGCCGTGGACAGCCCAAGGAAGACTCTCCGCCGTTCAACAAGCCGCGCGAAGCTACACCGGACCTCACCGGCTTCACCAACATCCAGAAGCGTGAGCGTCGCATGACGCAGTGGGACATCAAGCCCCCCGGCTACGAGAACATCACGGCTGAGCAGGCTAAACTGTCCGGCATGTTCCCCTTGCCCGGAGCGCCTCGCGCTGCACCCATGGATCCGTCTAAGCTGGCCGCCTTCATCTCGCCCTCTGCTGGAACGGCGTCGGCTGCTGCCCTGGCCACTTCTGCTGCGAAGCAGTCGAAGCGTCTCTATGTCCACAACCTGCCCCAAGACTGCACTTCCCAGGAGATGACCGAGTTCTTCAACAACCAGCTCAATGGCCTCAACGTCGTCTCTGGCAACGACCCTTGTCTGTCTGCTCATATCGCGACTAGCAAGGAGTATGCTGCACTTGAGTTCCGCGCGCCCGAGGATGCCACGCTCGCGCTTGCTATGAACGGTATCCAAATGCGCGACGATGGTGGAGATACTGACCGATCGGGTCTTTCTATCCGCCGCCCCAAGGACTACATTACTCCCACCATCGACGAGGACGCGTACCCACCTGGCGATGAGGTGTCGTCTGTGGTCAAGGACAGCCCCAACAAACTAAGCATTGTCAACATCCCTTCGTACATTGAGGAGGAGCAGATCCGAGAACTCGTCGAGACCATGGGCAAACTCAAGGCTTTCATGATGGTCAAGGACAACGGACACGACCAGCATCGCGCAAGTATCCTATCCCTTTCTATTGAACCTCTAAGCTGACCATCTCCTAGGGAATCGCCTTCCTGGAGTACGCTGATAACGAGATCATAGACGCAGTCATCGAAGGTCTGAACGACATCCCCCTTGGCGACGGTTTCCTGAAGGTCTCGCGCGCAACTGTCGGTCTGCAGCAGACGACTGGTCTCGACGGCGGAGTTGGTGCCATTTCCATGCTGGCCGGAGCCGGCGCTGCCGACAACCACGAGCACAGCCGCGTCATCTGCCTCATGAACATGGTCACGTCGGACGAGCTGCTCAATGACGAAGAGTATCAAGGCAAGGCTTCGTCGAACATCTCAGACCTGTTGCATTTTACTGACAACCATTTGCAGAAATTAAGGAGGATATCGAGGAAGAGTGTGGCAAATACGGACCCATTGCCGAGACCAAGATTCCTCGCCCAGCTGGAGCTCGTGTCAACTTTGGGGTCGGCAAGATTTACATCAAGTACAAAGACACGCTGTCGGCGCAGAAGGCTATCAAGGCGCTTGCTGGTCGCCAGTTCTCGCGGAGGACAGTCGTTGCGACTGAGTTCTCTGAGGAGGGCTTTGATGTCGATGCTTGGTAAGTTGCGGATTTCTTTCGCGGCGTGTTCATTTTGACTTTTTTTGCTTTTTTCGGGTTCGATGTGGTCGGTGGAAAAAGGTTGGGCTCGGGTATTTTCTGTACACTACTTTTGCGCGGACGGACATTGAGCATGTGGGGTGGATGGTGGTATGGATGGTGGTGTGGATGGTGGTGGTATTGCGCATGGGTTTCACTTGTGCGCGGAGGGAGATTGACATGTGGATGTGGTGTGGATGGTGGGATTCCGCATGCTTTGGCTTTTGCGCGGAGGGAATTTGAGCATGTAGATGTGGTATGGATGGTGGTGGTATTCTGCATGGTTTCACTTATGCGCGGAGGGACATTGAGCATGTGGATGATGGTGTGGATGGTGGTGGGATTCCGCATGCTTTGCCCTTTGCGAGGAGGGACATTGAGCATGTGGACATGGTATGGCTATGGATGGATGGTAGTGCTATTCCGCAAATTTCTGAATACTTGGCACTGGGGCCACTACCTACCTAGCGCGCCCACCATGGGTTGTTCGCTTGCTTCCTTGCACTCAAAAGCATCAAAAAATGATACTGCATTTGTTTATATACTCCCCGGGCCTTTGATGTCAAGACTAGAGGGCCTCGAATGTTCTCGTTTTCGGTCGGTGTCGCTATTCTACCTACAGTACCTAGATTGGGAAGTGGTATGGTTTGACTTCTTTCATAACGTTGGTTGCGAACTATTCGTGCAGTATTGAATCCTTATATTTAAACTCTAGGGATAACTACGATATTTACATGTTGTTGCATGAGGGCCGGAGAGATATAAATAATACTGTCTGGCTGCGCTACATACCGTATGTATCTCTGCTGGCGGCTAGACAGATTGGAGTGTTGCGATCTAGACTAGATTACATTCTCATCATCATCATCATAATCATAATCATTAGGAAGATAGGTAGCAAAGTGTGCAGAGTTTCCAGAGTTTCCACAAATACTAGGGTACAAGAAGCTTCTAAAGCGGTGCTAGATATGTACGTTTCGATGTATTCATTTCGTCCATGAATATAGCTATATATACTTATCACTTAAACTTATATTAACATCTCTCTCTCCCTATTACATCATATTTCCACAGTGACCTCTCACCCGAATCTCCACCTACCCAAAAAAATATATCGAGGTGTATCGTATATCAGAATTCCGACGTTTTCATGTCCTCGCTCGCTCGCTCGCAACTGGTCAAACCCGCGATTGCGCAAGCCCACGCGCGAATTGAGCGGGAAAAACAAGTGCTACATCTGGCTGGCAAATCTCTTGATAGCTACATGTTCACCCTTCCGTCTTGTTTTTACACCGTCCTGTGGTCTCCTCGCTTGATGTCGCGTCACAAGTTGACCTTGGAAGTAGGACTAGCAATGTTGGCACGCTGGTGTTGCGTTGGCGAGGGCCTGGAGGGTGTGCTGGGGAAATCACGGGGGTGGGGTGAAGGAGAGAGAAGGGGGAAGGGGATGGGAGTTGTGTGGGTACTGGGGTAGAGTAGGGGAAGGCAAATGGTATGGCATTTGGGTGCACAGGAGAGAGAAACTAATTTTTATTTAGTTATGTTTTGAATTTCCTTGAGTGTTTCTCACGCCTAGTAGGATTTATAGAAAATTACCACTTGAGAAGCGATCGCTGAAGCCCTTGGACTTGCTTAGCATCTCCCTCCTCTGCTTGTGGTTCACCGTTCCGCTAACGGCCATGTCTTTTTCGTAAGAGAAGGTGCGTTTGCTGGGGTCGTCTTCTTTTTGTTTGCCGGTGCCTGTGGCTTGGTGTTGCTCTACTAGGCTCTTGCCGCGCGCTGCGTCGATCTTCTCGCGCATCTTGCGGGCGCGGCGTTCTTCCTCTTTGCTGCGCGCGGACTCGGAGGGGGCAGGGGCGGAGTTTGTGGGCGCGGTTATGCCTAGGGCTTCGTCTTGCAGCCGCTTGAGCTTTTGTTCGGGCGTTTCGGTCCATGCGCTACTCATTCCACCCGTATTCCCAGCGCCCTTGCCCGTGTTGAACTTGCGTGCTCGCATCTTGGTCGGGTCCATGCGTGCTGCGAGGTCGTCCTGGGTAGGCGGAAGGGTCATCCATTCGTCGCGCTGCACCTTCTTGGGCGCCTCGGTGAATTGCGGTCCGGTATCGAATACGGATTTCGGCATATTCTCGTCATGGTCTGAATAGGTAACACCGGCAGGAGGCGGCGCAGGCCCAAAGTCGTCGTCGCTGCTGTCCGAGTCATCGTCTGGTGGGTGCGGTGGCCGTTGGTCGAGAGGCGCGGGGGGTGGTGCTGGCCCTACGACGCGTGCTGGCGGAGGCGCAGGGCCTATGTCGCTGTCTACGCTACTTGATCGCGATCGAGTATTTGGTGGCAGTGAGGGTCCGACTGTGCGCGGTGGTGAGGATGCGGAGGGCGGAGGTGCTGGGCCGATTACTCGTCGGCGCTTGTCGGTGGACAATGGGCTCACATTGCCGTCGTCATTCTCGTCGCGGCTGCGCTTGGAGAGATGTGGGGGAAGTGACGGTCCTATCGAAGACATCCTGGGTACAGATAGTTCAAGGGCGTGGTGTTGAAGAAGGCTGACGCGTGGAGGTGACGTTAGGTAGGTAGGAGCTTGGACCCTTCCCGACGGTGCGGCAGGAGCGGTCATCCGTGGACTGCGCCGTGAAGCTTGACAGACGCGGCATTCTATAAGCTTACCAGACCGGCCTCCATACACCGTCGCGAACGACAGCAGAAACTACTCCTACCACCCGATTATCAGCGCAATACCTCACGCGCAGGCAACTGCATCGCGTATCACGGACCTTCGACCTTCATCGAGGCGGGCATCAACACCAAGGCATACGCAAGAATTGTCTCCAAGAGTTAGAGAACAGGACGTCACGAGACTTGATCGGCTGCCAAATGCCTGCCTAAAGCAATGCTTTGCGCACGACGAGCCTCATGAGCTTAGATTCGGGAGAGAGCCACTCAAGCGCTCACAACCACCATGGAGACGGGATAGATATCAGCGGGGATCTCGACGAGCTCTTGCCGGCGCAGGATGAGGATGTCGAGGAAGGCGCGACCGAAGCCGCCAGAGCCGAAGAGGAGGATGCAGAGGAACTCCAGTCGATCGACAACGGCAGTGAGGGCTTGACTTTTGCACGAACACGGAGAAGCTTTCCCCAGGACGACGCCCCAGATTCTGCGTCAGAGCTGTCAATACGGCCGAAGGTGGCGAGACTCGAGAGACCCGAAAGCCCCGCATCCACAGACATCCCCGACGATACCCCGTCCATACAAGTATGTTCTTTGAATACTAGACCGAATGGCCCCCTCTAATGACGATAGGGCTCTGGTCCATCTTCCCCCACAAGTAGCGTGCCCGTCTCGCACAACTCTCTCCGACCGCACCGGCCGACGTCTCTGCAGCCCTTTGAACGCCGCTTCTCCTCGCGCCTGTCACCCTCTCCCCTGTCGTCACCTCGAGTCCAGTCGCCCGCCTTCCTCTCCCCACATTCCCGGCAATCTTCCGTCTCAAGCAATCTTATCTTCCACCAACTATCAGACGATGGGGCAGAGACGCCGCAAGCGCCCTGGGAAGTGGTGCGGTGGACCAAGTTGAAGAAAATCAGCGGCCAGGTCTTCTCAGAGGTTGGCAAGCGCAACTTTGGCCGACCGACATGTCTCAATGTCACCGTCTCGCTCGCTATAGGGACGTCAAAAGGCTTCATCCTTATCTTTGACTACCAACAGGTGCTCAAATCCATCATCGGACCCGGCACAAAAGCCGTCGAGTGCGGTCCCATCACTGCATTAGCTATCTCGGCTGACCACTCGACCATCGCCGGCGGGCATGCGACCGGTCACATCTTCACATGGGAATTGGCGAAACCGGCCAAGCCTTTCCTTCACATACCACCGTTGGAACGTGCAACGCTGGAGAATAAGAAGTCGGATGGTCATGTATCAGGCGTGGGGATTCTGCATCTGGGATTCCTAGGCACACGGCGTACAGCCCTAGTCTCTGCGGATGATGCTGGGATGGCTTTCGCTCATCTCGCCACACGGGGATTGGGAGCTATCGCACGAAGTGTCAAGATCACACGGATATTGGGGAGATATCCGCTATCAGCAAAGTCGCTGGAAAAACCACGGAAGCCAAGTTCTGTGCTAGCGTTCGCCCCGCTGCCCCTAGGCAATGTGGAGCAGCCTACAGATGATATGGGCCTAACGGCACTCTTGACGCCTTACCTGCTGGTCATCGTGTCAACTACTCCAGTTGCGCAAACTCAACATAAAGCACCGCGACCGAAAGACATGGCAGCCCATAGTGCCCTGAGCGGATGTCTTGCGTGGTTCCCCGCTGTCAAACTAAAAACTCCGTCCAACGGTCCGGGCAACGCAGTTTCGAAAACTAAACTCGTATACTGCTGGTCCAACGTTCTGACCATCCTAGATGTTGACGCCGTTGTTGCACCAGTATCAGAGAAAGAGAAGCCCACGGAACTGACCTTCAGACCTCGAAGCCGTTGGAAAGCAGAAGAGGCCATTGTGGCTGTTCAGTGGCTAAGCAGATCAGTGCTTGGGGTGCTGACCATCAGCCAGCGCTTGATGATCTTGGAAGATAATACACTGCGCGTTACCGACTCTTTTGACTTATTGCAGAAGCACATATACCATTCAGACCTGTTTTCAAGGCAGCTGAGACCCGTCATTGAACAGCTGGACGAACAAGATGCATCGCTGCATGGTGTCGTCGCAGACGCCTTCTACATGAGCTTCCGAGCGTACAAGGGTCGGCTGTTCTTGCTAGGCTTCAACGACTGTTCGATCGGTACTCTATCCAACTGGGCTGATCGCCTGATGGCGTTGATGGAAGATGGCGACTATATAGCTGCTATCGGTCTCGCAACTTCATACTATGTTGGTGATGCAGACAAGCTCACAGTCGGCCTACCCGATGACGACAATGCGCGCCACGCGTTAGTCCAACCGAAACTTCGCGAGATGATCACCGCATCTCTGAAGTACACATTCTCAAGACAGGATGATATCGATGACGAGGCTCGAGAGCGACGATTGAAAGAACTCGCCGAGGTCGTCTTCACAGGGTTGCTTAGTATGAAGGAGCTGGATTTTCTCTTCGAAGATGTATACGACGCCTTTGAGGATGGATCGGCAGATAATGCGTTCTTTGAGACCCTTGAACCCTACATTCTAGATGACGAGATTACAGCAGTACCACCGACCGTGCTCAAAGATCTCATCGCTTTCTACGCGTCAGCCAACCGCTCCAGCCAGCTCGAAGAGATGATATGCCGACTGAGCACCGACACGATGGATCTGAACCAAGTCACAACACTTTGCCAGCAGTACGTTCTGTACGACGCGCTAATATACGTCTGGACACGCGCGATTGGCGACTACATAACGCCGCTCACCAACATACTGGAACTGATCAAGCTCGTCGACTTCGACGTAGATGAGACAGAGAACATCTACTTGACTTCAGCGAAGAAGATCTTTCCATATCTGGCATACACCTTCACCGGCCGCGTGTACCCCGGCGGCACTTTCATGGACGATGACCAAGCCTATAGTGCTAAGAAGGATATGTATCGATTCCTGTTCTCGGGGAAGAATCTGCAGTGGCCGCCCGGCTCGGGCGAAATTGTCGAAACACAAACGGACGGCACCGTTGAGCCACCATTCCCCTATCTTCAACTGGTTCTAGAGTTTGATGCGTCAAGCTTCATGAGCATGTTGAACGAGGCCTTCGAAGACAGCTTCTTGAATAGAGAACAGGATGCAGCGAATGGGACACAGGTCAATGGCGCGCAACATGGCTCTGCACTCACCCCAACGCGCCAGTCCATCATCAACATCCTCTTCGGCATTATGAATACCGACAACTTTGACCCCGAAGACATCATCTACTTCTACATGTTTATTGCGCGGAATCTGCCCAAGTACCCGCAACACATCATGCTCCCAGGGACTTCCCTGCACCAGGTTCTTATCGGTCTCTGCAACTACCCAACCGAGGCTATCAAGGAAGACTGCCAGCTATCAGTGGAGTACCTCCTATCCATGTACCATCCACCAAATCCCCAAAGTCTGGTTTCGCTTTTCGAGAAAGCTGGATTTCATCGGGTGCTGAAGTCTGTCTATCGAGGCGCACAGCAATACGCCAAACTTCTCGAAGCATATCTAGACGACGAAGAGGACGTACACGCGGTATTCGGGTGTATCGCCGATGTCCTGCGTCCAAGCAAAGGCCTGATCAAGAAGCATGTCAATGAGGTCAAATCAGTCATTGTCAATCGAGCCACGTACCTAGCCGCGATAGACGCCTCACAAACTGCAAAGGTACTTAAGCAGTACGCGCCCGATCTGCTCAAACCGGTGTTCGACGCCATCAAAGACGAGAGCGACGGTCAATACCACTTCCTAAAAGTACTCATCGAGCCAGAACAAACACAACCCGGTGCTCCACCCACTATCGACGAGAACCTACCTACCGGTTTCGTCGAGAGATACGTGCAGCTAATGTGCACCTATGACAGCGCGCACGTTACTGACTTCGTCAGCATCCTAAAATCAGGGGACCTACGCCTGGATCCCGTGCTGCCCGCGCTGGAAAAACGCGGCGTCATCGACGCAGCCGTTATCCTTATGGCCCGTGACGGGCTAATCCGCGACGCGATGGGACGCTTAGTAAAGCATTTAGGCACGCTTGAAACTGCACTTATGGGTCTGATTGGCGCAGCAGTCGATACCCCGGATGTAGGGAATACCGAGGAAGCAGCGCAATACCTCCTCCAAGATATTCACAAGTACATCAAAGTGGGTATCTGGCTTTGTCAGGGCCAGACGCGGGCTAGCGACAAAGCCCCAGACTCGATAATTGATAGGCGGAAGTCGGCGTATGGCGAGGTGCGGGAAGAAGACCTCGCGCTCGATGAAGTGCTTTGGCTTGAGCTCGTCGATGTGGCTGTAAGGTTGATTAAAGATACGTCGACAGCGATTAGCGGCCATGGCAATGACGCTCAAATTGCCTCCTCGGGGGCAAATATATCCGACATCATCGACACGGCGCGTATAATTTCCACGCTCCGATCTTCCGTCCAGCAAACCTTCTCAGCACTCCTGACATCCACCACCATCCCTCCCGCCAAGAAAACTGCCACCGCCACAACCGTCAGTACGCGGCACTCCAATCCCTCCTTCCTCCGCATCCTTCGCTGCTTCCTCACCCGCGCCGCCTACGCCTCGCCCTCACTTTCAGACCTGCGCTCCGTTCTCGAAGAAATCTTTGCAGCCTACACGTTCGAAGAAACTATCTTGAGCCTAGCCAATCGTTTCTTGGATAAAGAATCTTTTGTGCATGTCGAGCAGGTTACAGAGTTGAGAAAACGGGGGTGGCGGCCTAGAGGTCAGGTGTGTGAAGGGTGTAAGAAAAGGGTTTGGGGGCCCGGCGCGGGAAGTACGGTGTGGGAGGCTTGGGAACGGAGGGAGCAAGAGAGGGAGAGGAGGAAGGGGGTTGGTCTTGAGAGGGATGAAGGCGGGAAGGGTAAGGGCAAGGGCAAGGGGAAAGAGAGGGGCGGGGAAGATGGTTTGGTTGAGGAAGGAGATGTAGAAGGGGGAAAGTTGGTTTTGTTTGCTTGTAGGCATTTGTGGCATAAGGCGTGCTTGTTGACGGATGCTGATGGGGCGGAGGAGGTGGCGAAAGAGGCTGCGAGTGCGGATATGAGCAGGAGGAGGATGACTAGGTTACAGTGTCCGCTTTGTTCATAGATGCGAATTCATTTTTTATTTTCTTTTTGGATAACTATGTATTTCTTCACTTCTAGTATACAAACAACCTTACGCAATCGTATTGATGTATCATCAGCTTAAACCTCAATATCCAACCTTCCCCTTAAACACTATTCTCCGTACAAGTAAACGATCCAATTGCAATTGCACAGGCGAATACAACTCGCTATCCGTGCATGCGAGCGAGCACCTCAATTCTCTCACGAGTGAAAATTTGCTGTGGCAGAGACGAATGACCATGAACATTCTTGTTGCTCGACTAGTGTGAATATGAATGGGACACTGGCTGAGTTCTTCACTCTTTCGTGTCTGTGATTCGCGAGGCTATCCGTGTTATGCGGCGACCTGGAATTGCTGGCCCCAAAAATGAGAAGGCCACCCGGTCGTGGCGGAGGGGAAGCTGATCCACTCTTTACATGGCTAGAGCGATGAATTCGATACCCGTCTGTCTGATAAATTATGAGATGAGTTGTCGTCAAAAGTGAACTAACGTGATTAGCTGTTAAACGAAGCTTAGCGCTGCTTAGCCGCGGATCGATCTCCTCGACATCGATCGATGACGTCAGACATGCACAATGCGTTCTTGTTCTAGCAACGGTAGACTTTATCCATTGTGGCTTACTACGATGACGCTCACTGCCGGCTTTAACGCCGGTAGTACGCGACGTAACATACACATTCCAGGCAAACTCTTCTCACTCAGCGAAGCATCGTGAAGCTTCATCATGCCTTTGCAAGATGAACGCGCCCCGCTACTGCAGCAACGATGGAGTGAAGAGGGAGAGCCGCGGACGGTATGCTATCTTCAACACGTTTTCGAAAGACGGGAAGCATATAACTAATTCCTGACAGCACCTCCGCATCGAAGACCTCTCGAGCGAAGAAAATCCACGAGAATGGGTACGATGGCGCAAGATGGCCAATGTGGCCGTTATAGCGTTGATGTCCAGTACGTCCAAAGCGCTACACCCGCCGACAACATCTCGATACTAACTTCATACACAGTCCTCAGCCCCCTCGTATCCTCCATGTTTACGCCCGGTGTCGCGCAAATAGCACAGGACCTGCACTGCAGCAAAACGGCCGTAATCGGAACTACCACCGGCTTCGTAGTCATGCTAGGCCTCGGCCCCTTGATCCTCGCCCCTTTATCGGAGACGTTTGGCCGCAGGAACATATACCTCGTATGCTTCTCTGTCTTCACCTTGCTACAAATCCCTACCGCCCTCGCACCCAATGTCGCATTCCTCATCACGGTCCGCAGCATAGCTGGGTTCTTTGGTAGTGTCGGTATCGCGAATGGAGGAGGTACTATAAGCGACATGTTCGTACCGAGCGAACGTGCAGGCGTGTTTGGATGGTATCTACTAGGCCCGTTACTCGGCCCAACGCTCGGCCCCTTGTTCGGCGGCATCATCGTCCAACGACTTGGGTGGCGGTGGATATTCTGGATCATGACCATTGTGTGTTTCGTCAACACACTAGCAGGCTACTTCTTCCTCCGCGAAACATACGCACCGCTAATTCTTTCCACCAAGAAAGCGGAATTCGAGGCGCAGAGCTCGGAATGGGATGGCACCAAGTACAGTTACGAAGGCGAGGATACGCGGCCACTCAGGGAAAAGATTGGGCAAGCGCTTTTGCGACCACCCAAAATCTTTGCCCAACCGATTGTAGCGGTTATGGCTGTGTACCAGGCGCTCATCTTCGGTACTACGTACAGTATCTACACAAACATGCAGCCCATCTACCAGGACGGCTACAAGTTCTCGACCGAGAAAGTCGGCTTGTTGTATCTTGGACCTGGCTCTGGTTTCTTATTCGCTGTCTGGTTCCTCGTTCCGCGTATCGACACCGTGTACAAGTCGCTCTCGGCCAAGTACCACAACAAGCCACGCCCAGAGTTCCGACTTCCGCTCGCCAACATCGGTTCGGTCTTTATCCCCATGTCGCTGTTCTGGTTTGCGTGGACGGTGGATAGCCATGTGCATTGGTTCGCGTCGATTGCTTCGACCTTCTTCTACGGCATCGGCCAAGTTATGATTCTGAATTGTACGCAGAACTACTTTATCGACAGCTTTGAGAAGTACGCTGCTAGTGCGATTGCGGCGGGGACGGTCTTCCGGAGTGTCGTTGGCGGCGTTGTTCCCATTTTCGCTCCGGCCTTGTTTGACAAGGTGGGCTATGGCTGGGGCATTAGTACGTTTGCGTTTGTGAGTCTGGTGCTTGCGCCTGCGCCGGTCTTGTTTTATGTCTTTGGGGAGAGGTTGAGGGAGAGGTGGCCTGTCGATTTGTAGACTTAGGTAGCGAGCTCTTGTTGTCTCAATGCCTATCTGATATTAGATAACGGGTAATTGCCCTCCCAACTCTTAGCAATAACCGCGCAGGTCCAGCACTTGAGCCTTTTGAGCCTGAGTCGAACTTTAGAGGATTCTTGGCTCTTGCCTTCAAGGGTGGTTGATTCGCGCCGTTAAGCATGTTTGCCTACGAACACGCGAGCCGAGTACTCGATTTGTGACAAGTTACTTTCTTTTCTTTCTTTTGGTCTTGATATTTATTACAGTGTTGCTTGACGAAGAAAGAACGGAGAGCAGAAGAGCGGAAATGTTGATGTCAACGTCCTACCTACGCCACCTCAAAAGCATCCATATCCCCCGTGCTCAACTCCGGGACACCGACTGCACATTTCGCCGCCTCAAGCATCGCCTCGACAACCTCAGGCGGGTAATTCCTCTTTAGTACGACTCTCACAAACTCACTCAGCAGATTCAAGCCCACATCCCCAATCTGCTCATCGGTGAACTTGTCGTATTCGTCATCTTGGAGACCCATCCTTTCCAGCCGCCGTTGCAAAAGTAAATCGAACACTTTTGTAATTTGTTGTCTGTTCCGCTTGTTGTAGCGGCTGTGAAAGTACTGGGCACGCACCGACTCAGATTCGCGCGCTATATCTTCCCAGACTAATTGCTGTTGCAAGATCTCCGCCACGTTGTCGGTGGGGAAGATGTCGAAATTTTGGCGCAAGATATGCAGGGCGATTAGAGAGCCAGCGGGATCTTGTGTGTAACTGAAGCAATGCATTATGAGCGCTGTAATTGCACCAGAATCCGCGGCTGCAAGACCCTGGCGGAAACGTTTGGCGTCATACCGGCTGCGGCAGAGTGTCCACCAGGTTACCATCTCTTTCAATAGCTCGCGTGGGGTAGGTAGGTTGGGGTCGTTGCGTGTAAAGGGATCGCCGAGCGCGAGACGTAGCGTTTTCCAGAGATGACGGAAAGTGGTGCCGTTAGGGAAGATGCCGGTGCTTCCTTCTTGGGGGTTGGTGAGAGTCTTGTAGATTCCGCAGGCTTCGCTGTACGCTCCTTGGCGACACTTGTTGTCGATGAGAACGTTCATAATGGCGTCGTTGGGTGGCACGGCCGTCTGTTTCAATTTGCGGACGAGATAGTCGACGTGCTCCCACTGCAGCCTTTCGGCATGATGTTGCATGATGAGTGCGAAGGTCGCTTGGTTAGCTGGAGGGACCGTTCGCGCGCCACCTGCGTCGACATTGTCAGTGCGCGATGACCTCGCGTCAATGACCTCTGCCGCTGTATCTGATTTGAGCTTTTGTTGATGGACTTTACGGACCCGTCCGATCATGCGCCAGCCGATGTTCTCGGCCTTCATAATTTTCGGTTGCTCTTTCGTACGTAGCAAAGCTTTCAACAGCATGTTGAAATGGAAGGTCTCCGGCTTGTAGCCTCGCTTGAACATCGACTCCATAATCTGGGCGGCTGCCTCTGGCGCCTTCTCGACAACGGCGGACTTCATCCAATCCCCGAACAAACGGCCATGGTAGGCCGGAGGCAGCACCGAAATGGCATCAAGAGCGATACTGGTCATCTTGGAAATATCTGTTCCAAGGCGGTACAGCATGTTTAGTCGCTTGAGAACCTGTTCGACTCGTTCTATAGTCCCACTGGGATCAAGAAATCCCTCTTTAATCATGTCTCGAAGCACCCGTTTTGCGTAGCTGAGGTCTCGTGCCTCTAGAAACCCCACAAACCAAGCATCGTAATCCTCGATGGACAGCGTTTCGCCTTTCCGCTCTTTCATGGTAACGTAGATCTGCTGCGCAAATTCATGGTGCTCTCGAGTCCCGGAACTTGTGTGAGCTCGAAAGACGGTCATCATGACAGAAGCGTTCCAGTTGGGATACAGCGTGAACAGTTCCTCCATGATGAATCGGCTTCGGTCCACATTCCCGGCAAGTGCATGCAGCTTGGCTCCAATCTCCAGATGCTCTGGCTTATAGTCTTGTGGTACACCGTTAAGGCCTACGCGACGGTCCTCTTCCCACCCTTTGAGAGCCTGCTCTTCCTTTCCACTAAGAAACACATTCTCGAGATATTCAATTCTCTGGGCAATTGTTGTATTCTTTCCAACAAGCTCCATGTCACGGCAGAGTTGTTCGAGGTACGGCCTGCGGTCACAATCATCGGGCGTCTCGAGGGACTGCGAATTCCAGAGTATATCCCATGCCCGATCAGGTAGGCGATGTACTATTCCAGGATCAGACGCTTTGCCCGACGTGTAGGCCCGCCACAACCGGTTTTGCAGACTTGCATCTCGGCCGTGGGTATCGCTGGCGAGACGCAAGATGCTGTTCAGTCGCTTGACCGTATGGTGTTCCCCAACAGAATTATCTTCACTTATAGTCACAAGTGTATGCGCGTCCCCGAACTCTCGGCGCTCCTGGGTTTCGGTGGTATCATGAAGCAAAACCTCGTCGGTCTTGCTCCGCTCAATCCGGGCCGCGGGCGGTCCCGAAGGTTTGCAAAGCGTGGGGTCCCATTTTTTGAGGTAGGAAGGGATTTTTCGAGGGAGAGTCTGTATGGAGCGTATCTGAAGGTATTGAGTGGAGTGGAGAAGGCACCGCGGTCGATGGCGCGCAAGCATCAGCAAGCGCGATGTGACGAGAGAAATGGTGGATAAGGTCGGTGACCCCTACGCAGCATTGAAAATTTAACAAGAGAACTCGACGAAAACAGGAGCGTCAGAAAGACTTAGAACTGCTACCGGTGGCCATGAGATGCGACATGCGTCCTCCCACGACAAAGGAAAAGGAAATGTCCAGATGA
Organism: Decorospora gaudefroyi; assembly: GCA_010015605.1. Taxonomy (NCBI): domain Eukaryota; kingdom Fungi; phylum Ascomycota; class Dothideomycetes; order Pleosporales; family Pleosporaceae; genus Decorospora; species Decorospora gaudefroyi. Next base: position 154,032 of record ML975287.1, read on the forward strand.
CGCTACTCGGGCCCAAGGCTGCTATCCGCAGAATTTCTCGCGAAATTGCCGCACGGGGCCCGAGTAATGTTATCGATACCGGTAACTACCTAAGTTAAGTTACCGGTAGCGCTGACATAATCGGTACCGTACCGGTAACTTAACTAAGTTAGGTGTCACGGTGTTTACATCACCACGACCATCACCCTTACCGTCAACCACTGATATCACATGCGCTTCCGTGTCGACTGCACCAACATTCCGTTGAGTTCTTTTCCTTAACTTTACTACGCTGCCACCCATGTCTGAAGCAAACGTCCTTGACACTCCTCGCGGCACCGCACTTGTACCACACATCTGCGTTCAATCATACTTGCTTCAAAGGCTTCAGGGCTTCAGGAGGTAGTATCGATACCTGAAGAGTGCCAGAAAATATATGAGCTGTCCAAATTCGTGTGTTCGCAGGAGACTACCATTGCATGCTTGGCTAATTCCACAGTGTCTTCGCTGAGCTAACGGACAAAAGCTCTGACATGCATTCCTTCGAGGACTTGAGTCATTCTTTATTCGAAAGTTCAATATCAATACGCCCTCTTTTATGCCCGGCTCCGAAATTATGCCCATATTTACCCGTGAGTCCAGAACCCGCTCATGACCATCAGCCAGAGTGCACGTCTCACTGGCGCCACCTCAGAAACGCCCTTGAGGCTAAACAAACAAGCTTTCCCCGCCATGCACGCATCTGCCGTATTGTCGATTTTCTATGCATGTGGTCGATTCGGCAGTCTCCTTTCAGGAATGATTGGCAGTCGCGGACAATCTATACCAACGTCTACAACTGCGGGCTTGTCGTAGATTGATGTCAAATCGCAATTTTCTCCGCTCTCAAACACCCAGAGTACACATAGACCCAAGCTTTTGACTTGCAGCTATGTGACTGTCGCGCTACACCCGATGTCAGATATGTCACGGAGACATTTTCGCTATAGCCGTCGCCGACCCTACGGGTGGTTGGTTGGTTGGAGGAAGACCAATTTTCATGCATCAGCCAACACTCGAATAGCGTTCGGGTCCACGACACGCAGGATTGTTAATTTCTTTTATGTCGACTTGTGTACGTGACCAACATTAAGTTTCGCCTTACACATAGCACTTTACTTCTCTATACTCCTAGACTGCAATGGCGTGGGTTACGGGCAGATATAGTCACTGGCGCATAGCTCCTGCACCTTACTTTCTTCCTCTGAGTTCTCTCGAAGGCGTCGCGTAAGAACGTCACACGCGCGTCCAGTACCAGGAAATTATACGAAACCCCTCATCATGCTGTCATGGATACTGTGGATAGGTTTTGTCGCCATCTCGTGCCTCGCCCAAAATGCCACCTTCACACGCGGACAAAAATTCCAGATCATCCTACTCGGGGTACCAGACATGCCGAAGATGCCACTTCCCCCAACGGACGCGCCGGTATGGGACATTGATCTTTTCGATAATAGTGCTACGACTGTGGCAACTCTCAAGGCTCCGGGAAAGATCGTCATATGCTACTTCAGTGCAGGAACGGCAGAAGACTGGAGGGAAGACTACAAGGACTTTGCGGCTGCGGACTTGGGTAAAGTCCTGCCGGAGTGGCCTAATGAGAGATGGGTAAGGATAACTAGTCAGGCTGTCAGGAATATCATGGCAAAGCGCATCAAGATGGCTGCGGATAAGGGCTGCGATGCGCTTGATCCAGACAACACAGGTACGTTGGCACATTCTCTCTAAATGTTCTACTCCCGTGTTCGCGACCTGCCGTCCAGAGAGTAGAGGCAAATAGCTGACGATCAGATGTAGATGGATACGTAAGCCCACCTACTCCTAAAATTCCCTTGTTTACCTGACTATGAATCGGGTGCGATACAGCTATCCCACCTCATCGCAACATTAACCCATCCCCAGCAAAACAACAACGGCTTGAATCTCAAACCCACCGACTCCATCGCATACATGCGCTTCCTCCAAACCGAAGCCTCAAAACACAGCATGAAGATCGGGCTCAAAAACAGCCTCGACATCCTCCCCGACGTAACCCCGATCATAGACTTCGCCGTCAACGAACAATGCGCTCAGTTGGGCGAGTGCCAAACCTACGACAACTTCATCGCCCTCAACAAACCAGTCTTTCACATCGAGTATCCCAAACCACTAGACGCCCAGGCCGCAAAAGGTCTATCGTGCACGGCACCTGGCGTCACGGGCTTAAGCACAATATTGAAAAGTCTACACCTAGACGGTATAACGTATTATTGCGATGGGAGTTTTGTTGATACTCCAACTGTGAATGGGACGGTGCCTGGACGGCCGTCGGCGCCTCCAAAACCTTCGAACCCACCCGGCACCACTGTACGACCTACAAGTACAAAAATGACATCAACTCGCACATCAACGACTACGCGAAAACCGACGAGTACGCCCGGTGGGGGATGTACATCGAAACACTGGGATCAGTGTGGTGGGCGGGATTGGAAAGGTTGCACGGTTTGCCAGGTACGTTTTTTTCGGATTCTCTTGGTTGGTTGGTTTGACTCAGCGCCCCACTAAATATTCACTCACACTTCACCACTCAACGCCCCACTCCAAACTTCACACTTCACACTATCTAGCACCACGTCGGAACCTCTGCACAATGTCGGCAATCGCAAATGGAATCACACACCAGTCCGAGCGGATAGCGCACACGCAAGAGAAACATTTGCCCGGCGGCTGGGTCGTGCTCAAGTTTGGCGGTACGAGCGTTGGCAAGTTTGCGGAGAACATAGCGGGCATTGTCAAGTAGGCGCATTCATTCTCTTCTCTCCCTTGGAGCCGGAAGGTGCTGACAGTACGTAGAGCGGGTCTTCAGGCAGACCGCGCCGCTGTCGTCTGCTCCGCGCGTAGCAGCAACACCAAGCTCGAAGGAACCACGAATCGGCTCCTCCGCGCTGCCCGTGCTGCCGAAAAACCCAACAATCGCGGCTATGACGATATTGTCGAAGCCATCCGCACCGACCACATCCAGGCCGGGAGGGATGTCTTGCAGAGCGCAGAGATACTGGCCGCCTATACCGAAGAGGTCAATGCCGAGTGCGAGAGCCTGATCAAGATCCTCGAGTCGGCCCAACACCTGGAGGAGGTCACCAGCCGCGCCGAGGACAAGATCGTGAGCAAGGGCGAGAAGCTGTGCTGTCGCTACATGGCCGCGCTGCTGAACGACCGCGGTACGCCTGCGCAGTTTGTAGACCTCTCCGACGTCGTCAAGGTCAACGCGCCGGCCAAGGGAGGCTTGAACGATCGGTTTTACATGGACTTGGCTGAGGAGCTGGGCAGAGAAGTGGCTGCGTGCGGCGACAAGGTGCCAGTCATCACGGGCTACTTTGGCAACGTGCCTGGCGGTATCTTGGACTCGATCGGGCGTGGATATACAGATTTGTGTGCTGCCTTGGTTGCGGTTGGCATCAAGGCCAGGGAGCTCCAGGTGTGGAAAGAGGTGGACGGCATCTTCACCGCAGACCCTCGCAAGGTCCCGACAGCTGCATTGCTGCCCATAGTCACGCCTGCCGAGGCCGCCGAGTTGACCTTCTACGGCTCCGAGGTCATCCATCCCTTCACCATGGAGCAGGTCATCCGCGCCCGCATCCCCATCCGCATCAAGAACGTCATGAATCCGCGCAACGCCGGTACCGTCATCTTCCCGGACAACCTAAAGGACATGGACCATCGCACACCGCTCAAAGACGCGAGCATCTTCCGCACACGCTCCTCCAGCCTGCTTACGCACCTGCAAGGCCCCAAACGCCCTACTGCCGTGACCATCAAGCGCAACATCGTCGTGCTCAACGTGCACAGCAACAAACGCACCCGTGCCCATGGTTTCTTGATGAACATCTTCAGTACCCTGGACAGATGGCACCTCTCCGTCGATCTTATTTCCTCTTCTGAGGTCCATGTTTCTATGGCCCTGCACTCCGAGTCTGCTCTTCTTAGTGGCGGGGGCGAAGACGAGTACAAGATCCAAGACAAGGATCTCCAGGGCGCTGTCCACGATCTCGGTCAGCTCGGCGCCATTGACATTGTGCCCGACATGGCGATTGTGAGCTTGGTCGGTAAGCAGCTAAAGAACATGATTGGTATCTCGGGCAAGTTCTTTAGCGTGCTAGGTCAGGAAAACATCAACATTGAGATGATCTCGCAAGGTACGTTTCACTCCAGAACATAAGAATAAAGGTGCTAACTGAACGCAGGTGCCAGCGAGATCAACATCTCATGTGTAATTGAAGAGCGCGAAGCGGATCGTGCTCTCAATGTTGTGCATACTAATCTCTTTACTTTCTTAGACTAGGCGTCGCATTTGGGTGATGGTTTAGCTAATGTGTATGTGTCTTGTAGTCTCCGTATACGTGCAAAGGTGTGTCGCCGCCGTGGTACTATCAGTGTTTGTAAATATGGCGATTTGCTTTTGTGTCTAGTTGGGGTTGGCAAGGAGGGGATGCACGCGTGTCTAGCAAAGAAGTGGCATGGGTTACATATTCGACACCGATCTGGGTAATGTTTACAATTAAGGGTATCATAACATTCGTATACTGTTACCTATCAAAGCAACCCAAATCCAAACCCAAAATATCCACCCTCTTCTTCTCAGCCTTCATCATATAACCCGCACACACACAACAGAAATCTACTCTTCACACTACAATCCCAACGGGTTACTAGCCGAACCAGCCTTCCCCGTGCTCCCTCCACCAACACCAGGTACGCCGGGCCTACTCGCCATACTCGCCATACCCCCAGCCCCATTCGTACTCAAACCAAGCGGATTCTTATTCGTAGTCGATCGACTACCAGGCGCGCCCGTGATATCTTTAAGCGAGTTGCCGTATTCGCGCACCATGTCGCCCCAGGTACGCGACGAGTTTGCGATACTAGCTTTGGTTTAGTTTGCGGTTATGGGCAAGTTTGTAAGGGGGATGTGAGGATGGTAGGGGGAGGGGGAGGGGGAACATACGATGCTCCTGCGCCTTTGCCGGCACCGGCTACACCGCTTCCCGCTGCTGTTACGACGGCGCCAGCAGCAGTGCCAATGCCGGATGTAGCTGCGGTTACGGCGCTGCCGAGTCCTGTGGATGCGGCGCTTAGGCCTTTGTTTAGCCAGCCCTGTTGTTGGGGTTGTTGGGTTTGTTGGGCTGGTGGTTTCTTGGCTGCGGTGGGGAGAGGTTTCTTTTGGGTGGCTGCTGGGGTGGGCTTCTTGGGGGCGGTGGTGGTCGGAATGGGTTTCTTTGGCATGGTAGCTGTGTTTTGGATGGGTTTCTTGGTGGGCTGGACAACTTTGGTGCTGGCTGTTGGGACTTTGATGGGTGTCTTCTTTGCGTGCGCTGTGACGGGTGTCTTCTTTGCTGTTGCCGTGACGGGTGTCTTTTTCGAGCCGATAGGTTGGGCGACCATTTTCGAGGATCCAATTCAGTGTTTCTTCTTCTTGCGTAGGTAGATGGCGGTGAACAAGTGTTCAATCTGGTGCAAGATGGATTGGTTTATACGGCAGAAAGTATCCAGGGGGCATGTCTATGATCTCCCTCGAATCCAGGAAGTTGGCATGCTGATGGCGTACGGCAAGTGGCGCAGATGATGTCAGGCACCGCGGGGTGGGGCGCGCTTGCCCCAGATGAATTTAAGGCTGGCTTGGCGTGATCGACGGCGGAGACCCTGCATTATGTTCGCCAGGTCAACACCTCCGATGGCATTTCCATCCCATCTTTCCATAGCTAAATATTTGCTCGTTTCGTAATGTACCTTTTCTGTTATTTGCGCTGCTGCTGCGAATTGTAATCGTAGCCTATTGATTGGGCCATCCTCCCCGCTGTGCGGAACTGTGAATGTCGACGAACCCACGCTCCGCAACTGCACGCGACGTGCCCGCCATGAGCCGCATTCACCTCTGATTTCGCACGCAGAAGATCATAACAAGCTCGTGAGTGAGATTTCTGTCTATAAACACCACCATGGCGCAGTAACCACGAGCCCACTCACTCAACGTGCGCAATCATGCTGGACGACAAATCTGCCATCCTCAAGCTGAAGCGCACTCTGAGTGATGTGGACACTCTGGTGCCCATGGGCGAAATAACCCCACCCCGTTCTCCCGAGGCGAGACCGAATCGCTCCTTCTCCTGGTCCAAGCTGACAGAGTCGATCAAAGGCAAGAGACGCCCGTCGTCGCGCTCTTCACGCACTCAATCCATCGATAAGCGGGACATATCGGGCCCAATCTTAGATAGCGGGAGCCCGCTCTGTCCTCCCACGCCGAAGCCGACGCCAGACACTACTACGCTACAGGCCAGAAACAGAACGTCGAGACACTCGTACTCGGCTTCCGATCCTACCAATTATTCGTCTCCTCTCCGGAGTCTGCCACAGCCCAATCGTCCACCCCCGCTCCTGCCGACTGCGTCGAGTTTCGAAAGCAGAGCTAGCACATCGGGAGAGAGTCCGCTGGAGCGCATAGCTGAGTCGCCTCTCGAGGACCACACTATCGAACCTTTCCGGCTAGACAGGGCGCACGCACATTGGGGAGATATGGAGCCCACACGACTGCAGCCGCCCGCCATGGGGGGTGCCATGGGTGGTACCAAAGGGCGCGCCATGCAACAGGCCAAGGACATGGAGCTGCTTGTTGCAGAGCGGGCCAAGCGCATGGGCGAGGAACCTCCGCCGTATGACTTCTACGAGCTCATTGGCAAGGGCGCCTACGGTCGCGTGTACAAAGGGTGGGTAGTCCGCAGTAGGAGGAAAGCATGGGCTGACAACAACATAGCAAGAGCCGAAAAACGGGTGCGCTAGTCGCTATCAAGATCATCGAGATCGACAAGGTGGACTACGAGGAGATGACACACAAGAACTTGCAGGACACGCTCAAGGAGATTGACATCCTGCAGCAGTTGAGAGACAGCAGAGCAAGGCCGTACGTTAACATCATCGAGGAAGCGAGACCGGTTCACAATGAGCTCTGGATTGTCAGCGAATATGCCAGTGGTGGTAGCGTCAACACACTGATGAAGCCAACGGCCATGAGCAAGGACCCTGGACCGGGACTAGCGGAGAGGTTTATCGTACCCATCGCCCGCGAGCTGGCACTAGGTCTCAAATACATTCACGAAGCAGGCGTACTTCACCGCGATCTAAAGTGTAGGGCATCAGGTCCCACTTGAGGCAACCTCTGCTAATCACTCCGCAGCCAACAACGTCCTCATCCTGGAAGATGGCCGGGTCCAGTTGTGCGACTTTGGTGTTTCCAACACCCTTGAGCCCGAAAAATCCAAGCGGACAACCATTGTAGGCACTCCCTACTGGATGGCGCCAGAGATCCAGAGAGAATGGGTCAAAGATGCCGATCCGCACAGTTTACTGCAGCCGAAGCAGATCTCTTACGGTAACGAGGTTGATATCTGGGCTTACGCATGCACCGTGTACGAGATGGCTTGCGGCTTCCCACCACATCACACAATTGGGCAACTAGATCTGCCCACTGCCGGTGTTCCTGTACTCCAAGGCAACCGCTTTTCACAGGAGCTGAAGGATTTTCTCGCTTTCGTTTTCCAACCGGAGGCACGAGATCGACCTACTCCAGACCAGATCTTGGAACACCCCTACCTCGCTGACACCACCAAGATGTACCCTACTGTATCGCTTGTAAGACTGGTGGAGGAGTACTACATTTGGGAGCAACAGGGCGGTGCGCGCCAGTCACTCTTCAATCCTTATGGTGCTCAAGCACCGGATCCGCTCGCTCCGGAAGAGGAAGACGACGACGATGACGACTGGTCGTTCAGCACCTCTGAGGAGTTCGAGCAAGAACATGCTGCGCAGTTTTCTGATCCTTTTGCTGGTGGAGCTGACCAGACCTTCAATGGAATGAGCATTCCGCCTGCCGCAGATTTAGGACGATTCGAGCAACTCCAAGCTAGGTTCAAGGAGGAGTCTATCGTGAGAGGGCAGAAGCGGTTGAACAAGCTGTTTGACACGAACACGACGCCCTATCGATACAGTGCGATTGATATGCCAGACCCTCCAAACGGCCGGCCACCGTCCGACCTGGTCTTGCGAGACTTCAACCCGGGCGCGCCCAACCGCGAAACCGTCATCGACCTGGACTTTTCGATGCCGTCTGCCGACGACATCCCTAGCATTGACTTGGGTGAAGTGCCAACGATTAGGGCAAACCGCATGAAGAGCATTATACGAGAACTGGAGGAAGAAGAGCGTTTGGACAGCTTTAATGAAGAAGACGAGATGACCAAACGAGCAACCAGAGACTGGACGTTCCCCAGTATGAATGACGATTCGAACCGAAAGACAATGGAGTGGTCGTTTCCATCGGAGCAGCCGAATCGAAAGACGATGGAGTGGTCATTTGCCGCCGAACAACCCCCACCAAATCGTAAAACAATGGAGTGGTCGTTTCCGGCTCAGCCTCAGAAGACAAATCGGCGCACAGTGGAGTGGACGTTTGACGCAGCCATGGCTGAAGCCAACAATGAGGCCCCCAGGAACCGCGCATCGAACCGGATCTCTCGGCGACGAGAGACGAAGCAGTGGACTTTCCCCAAGCCAATAGATGAGAACCGCAAGACGCAAGATTTTGCATTTCCCATTGGCAGCCCAGAGGAACGCGGCAGACAAACCAAGACTGGCTCATCATCGCCTACTCTCACCTCTGACTTCCGGCCAAACCTGCGACATGCGAAGACGGCGCCGGTTGTGCCCGCAGACGATTATCCAGAGCTAATCAGCTCTGCGCCTTCATCTCCGCTGCGCACCTCGATGATCGACCTAGACATGGCAATGGTAGAAGACTACCGTCCATCGACATCGGGCTCCGAGATCTACACAGCAGGAACAGAGCGCATGAGCGACAACCCGTTCAACCTCGAAGATCAAGTCCAGCTCTCACAGAACAACCACCGCGCCTCCTTCCACATGAAATCGCAGTCGGAGCCCAACCACGCTGTCCCCGGTCTCTTAACGCCGCAACAGTACGATGAACAGGGCCAACCTACCTCTCAAGACCCACATCACCCTAGTATGCACGCGCGCGGCGTCAGCTCAGCAAGCCAAGTGCACAAGCCAACGCCTAGCTCCAGCCACCGCAGCAACCAGCGTAGCCAACAAATTATATGGGACGGTTGGTCGCACACCATGGCCTACGGCCTCAGCTCCGACGATCAATCCCCACCCATGAGCGTGACAACCGATACCTCGCTCGAAGAAGAAGATATAGACGAGCTCTGGGAGACATTTGAACGGCTAAACATGCGATCGCGCCAAAGAAGCGCAGTCACTTCTCACAGAAATATTTCCCTGCTAACTTCCGCTTCTGCCTCGACGTCCGCCTCAATATCCGCTTCCAATCTCGATTCCGATACCGATGATTCCTATCAGCCCTACTCGTCCTCGTCCGATCGCGAAACCAACAATACTTTCCGTAAATCCACGGTCAGTGTGGGTCCAAACGGGAGGCCTGTGTTGGTCTTTCCTGTTCCAAGGGGACCCGATGTGGAGAGTTTGTTGGGTACGGAGGTTGACGCGGGTGGTATGCAGGATGCGCTGCTGAAGAGCGTGGTTGAACTTAGGGATGGGACCAGGGCTTGTAGGGATCTTTTGAGGGCTATGCGGTTGCAGGATGTTCCTGGGGCTGCGGGTGCCGCTGGGGCGGGTCCTGATGGGGGTCAGGGTGAGGGTGTTGGTGAGGATGGGGACGGGGATGCGGATGCGGATGGGGAGGGTAGGAACACGGTGAGGCTGAGGGGTGTGTAGGCGTAGGATGGAGGGGGTTGCGGGATTCAATGGGTAGCGAGTTTTGATCTGGGTGGAGCAATGGTTTTATTATCGAGTCATGGGATACGATGACATGGCATGGCGTTTATGACAGTACTTGCTTGGTATGGGAACATGGGAACGAATGAGGTCTCCTGACTGTCGCTGGTTTGCGGGGTAATACTTTTTGTTGCCCATTAGTTCGACCTCTGAAATGGTGCGCTATTTCGAGAAACACAGCGCTCCATTTATTGCATCAGCCCCAGTACCCCACTCCCAGCTTTCGCTGGTGAATGCCCTTCTCGTAAGTGAATATAGCAGCAACAATCCATGCTGCTCACATCTCGCCACACTGTGCAATAGCAACGTCCTGCACTGGTTTTCCCTCGGGATTAGCCAACGTGCGCGTATTCTCCATCTTGGTGACAACGTCCATGCCTTCAATTACGTTGCCGAAGACGACGTGCTTGCCGTTCAAATGGGGTGTCCCGTTCTTGGCTGTGATGATGAAGAATTGGCATCCATTTGTGTTGGGGCCGCTGTTCTTATGGGAGTGTTAGTATAGAAAGTGCATGCGCATAGATCCGTAGATCCAAAACTTACTGCCATTGATAGCAGGCCGGGCTTGTCGTGGGATAGGGTGAAGTTCTCATCCGCAAATTTTTCGGTGCCGAAGATAGTGCGCGAGCCGGTGCCGTTGCCGTTTATGAAATCGCCGCCTTGGATCATGAAGCCTTTGATCTGGTTGAACCTTGTCAACGCTGTTATCAAAACTATGAGATCACGCGAGCTCAGAGAACGTGTATGTGTACTCACCACGCGGTGGAACCTGCAACCCTTGTAGCCCTGCGGCTGGCCTCGACTGTTCTTCGTCTCTCCCGTACAGAATTGGCGGAAGTTCTCCGCCGTCTTGGGCACGACGTTCTTGAATAGTTCCATCTTGATTCTTCCTAGCTTTTCCCCTGTGTGGCTTATGTCAGTCGCCGTTGGGTCACGAGGCGTTCGTCTGAACTGCAGGCCAAGACAGAAGGCGCGGGATATCGGAGCGGGGTAGACTCCATCTAGAGCAGGTCGCGTGGGCACATACCTCCAAGGGTGATGTCGAAGAAGACGATGGGGTTGGGCTCGGTAGCGTCGGCCATGGTTGTGGCAGTGCACGCTTGTTGCGAAATGAGAGTTGGTTCTATATGTTGCCTATAGATGAGTGCGGTGACATAAGCGCGGGCGGTTGATTGAACGAACAATGGCTGTCCATATACCCAGGCTTCCAAAAAAAGTTATTAGCCTTGAATCAGTTGCAAAGATTAGAGGCCGTTTGTTATTCTAGTAGTGGAGACCAAGACAGGAAGAAAATCGTGCAGAAGCAGGGGACGCGTTAGCCTGCTGCAAGTGGTGGTGATAGCGCTGGGGAAAAGGCGCCACCTGCAGTCACAGTACCTACTACCTACCTACCTAGATCGCAGGGATCACGAATCTCTACCTACAAAATACACCCCATTGTCACGAGTGCGCGGTGAACTTGGGGCAGAGACTCGAATGCTAGAGTGTAGATATTGTTGGTTACACACATTTGCCGTGAATCCCGAGGCCAGCTGCTCTTCTTACCGGCGATATTGTCTGCATGCAGTGGCGTTCATGGCGCATTGTTGGAACGTTCAAGCAAGGTTTCGGGGCGTGGACCGTGATTACGCGCTCAAGCTGACCTGACCTCCAACACCCACCGTAGACACCACACCACGTCAGTCTCTGTGTCTGGACCGACGCACACAACCTTCAAGTCTGAGAAGTGCCTGCCCGCTGGTCGAACGACTCCCCGCTCGGTGCGCGTTCCGTGAACCCCCGGACCTGTCATCGTCACCGTTCGAGCGATAGTTAACCTTGGTTGCGGGCCATCCTTGGCTTGCCGTCCGCCTTTTAGCGACGTCTCTGCGCCCGGCCTTTTATCCACCCTCAGCCCTGCCCTGCACCCCCAGTCTGACATTGACGACGCCATTCACTGCCCAGCACATCGATATCGCGCGACCGCCCGCCGATCCTCACTCACTGACGCAGTCGCATGGAAGAGAGAGCCATTGTCTCTATTCACCGCTCGCCAGATACCGGCAACCGGCAGTCGCAGTCACTGTTGTACCAGGTGCAGCCTCTCTTAGCCCGACACTCGATCGCCACCTGCGGCCGCAGTCGTTGCCGTCACCACCATCTCACCAATCTGCATCAGCCCACTCTCTACCTCCGCCACCGCGCCCTCGAATACCACGTCGCATCAACCCTCGCTGTCGACATCTCTGAGAGACAACAGTTGTCTTGCCGCACTCCTCGCTTGTCCCCTTGCCCGTTTCACCTCGACACCAGGGCTTTCCGCATCCGGTCGGCCTGTGTACATAACCGCGTATAGCTTACTCACCCTCTACCTCGACACCGACATATGGACTGGTAGACCCGTCGCATCTCACCATGTCGTCCGCTACCGCCGTCACCACACAGGTCACCCCAACGCAGGCTAGCGGTGACAGTAGCAGAAGCGGCAACGAAACCGGCACCAACGGTCCCACCAGTTCGCCGCTGCTCTTCTTCGTTGCCCTCGGCTTTGGCGTAGTCTTTACGAATCTATGGTAGGCTACCGGGAGATGCAACCGTACCCTGCTCTTCTCACTGACACGTCGCTCAGGATCATCGTCGGTGTTAAGTACTGCTTCCGATACAACCGTCGCCGCGCCGCCCAGCAAGCCGCAGATGGCGAGCCCATCGACATGGCGAACATGCCGCGCCCGCACAGAAGGAGGAGAGAGAAGAAGCTGATGACCATGGACGAGGTCAATGAGCGCTTCCCTTTGACCAAGTACAAGCAATGGAAGTCGAGTCGCGAAACCGAAGGCCTGCCAGCAAGTGGAGGTATTGCAACAACGCCGCCGAGCCGGGCAGCGAGCATGAAGGATGTCGAGGCTGTCATACCTGCGCAGGACGAAGGCCCCGGTCCCCAGACGAATACCGCACTGTCCATGGCCCGCGACGATCTTACCTCTCCGAACTCGTCTTCCCAGCAGCCAGTTTCACCGAGGACGAGCGTGGAGAGCAGGAAAGGAGATGATATGCCTGCCGTTGAGAAACACGTCGAAGTGGAGAAGCCGACGACGACGAGGATCGAAGATGTCCCTGGCCGCAGTGCCACACCACAGGCCAACGTGCGTGAGCGCGATGACGACTCGGACGACGAGGAAGACCCGATCAGCACTGCTACCGCGCCCGAGATGATGGCTGAGCCAGGCGACACGTGCGCCATCTGCCTGGATACTCTCGAGGACGACGACGACGTACGAGGACTATCTTGCGGTCATGCCTTCCACGCCAGTTGTGTCGACCCATGGCTAACGGCCCGCCGTGCTTGCTGCCCGCTCTGCAAAGCCGACTACTACGTCCCGAAGCCGCGTGCAGAGGGCGATGTGGACGCCGCCGCCGATCGTCGCTCGGCCGCCGGTCTGAGATCACCACAACAAGCTATCTGGGCTAGCACACGGGGCAATCCCTTTGCTCGCTCTCGCGTCATGGTCATCAATCATGACTTCCAACGTCAACACGTCGACGCATTTGGGCGGTTAAGTCGACCTAGCCGGCGAGATCGTGGAGACGTAACACGGGGCGGCGAGCAGGCTGGCAGCAACTCTGGCTGGCTATCGAGGATGGCCGTTAGCCGACCACAAGCCCCTACATTTCCCAATTGGTTCGGTCGTAGTCGTGGCAATGCCAACACGGCTGAACCTTCGACCCCGCAACCGCCTACACCTGCTCAGCTCGAAGCTGGCAATCGGTAGTCCTTCATGTATGCAGTTTCGAATACCACGACTTTTTTCTCCACCCAAATGTTCCTTTACGCCCCCTTTTTTACGAATTTACTACATAACCCCCCATGCTTCTCTCGTCCTCGGTTGCTATCCCCAACATCTATCGCGCTGATTCTTCTGGCAAAACGGGCAATCTTGTTGCGGCCGCCTCAAGCATGTCCTGGCGTTTTATTTTATTTTTTGGTCCTCGTCTCTTGATCCTTTCTTCTACCTCGCTTGCGAGAGACCATGCGTATGGATTGCCGCTCCCCGTCTTTGTTTATTTTATTTTTTTTCCTTTTTTTCTTTTTGATATCCACATTCTTTGGTCCGGAAGGGAAGAAGGCAGGAGGAGGGATATGTTAAGGGGTGGCATGTGAGGAATTATATGGGATAAATAGTAGCGGACATGCATGATTTCTTTGGAACTTGGTGTTTTGAACCCTTAGATTTAGCTAGGGAGGTTTTTGTTTTTATGTTTTTTTTTGTGGGGGGGGGGGGGGGGGGTTTTTTGTTTTTTGAGCGAGGGGGTTTCAAGAAAGGAGTGTGAAGCATGCTTTTGAGGGGGGGCGAAGAGTAAGGAAGTGATTACTTGGGTCATTGTTTTTGTAGATTTATGTGGGGGAGATGAGTGGTGGATTACCGGTGTGTGTGTGTGTGTAAGTGTGTGGAGAATGGGCATGTTGGGCACTGTACCTATGTAGCCTTTTATATTTTTTTCTTAGAGGGGCTAATAGCGAATATAATTCACTATACTACACTACACTTCTACACATCGCCTCTCGTTATTCAAATTTTTTTAACTGTCTATGATGGAAGACTTCTAGATTTGCTTGACCCCTTTTTACATTTTAATACATAGGCTAGGATGTCATACGTGTTTTTATTTCTATTTCTTTTAGCTTGAACTTGAATTCCTCCTCCCTATCCTTTTTTTTTCACTAGGATTACCGTACTACATACGTAGCCCCATCGACCTATCACTCTGCCTTTCTCAATTTTTATTTAACTAAGGATAGTTAGATTACTTAAACACAATACACATGTGAATATGGGGTGCGTGCAATAATATAGACTGGGCGTAGGAATATATTAGGAGTTTGTACGTGGGGAAGAAAGGATAAAAGGTTAGGGATGGATATTAGGGGTGTGTGGCTTAGGTTTAGTATTGTAGAATAGATAGATGTAGAGGGTTAGAATAATTTGTTGCTTTGTTTTGTATGTGTATGTACGTGTGCATGTATTCAGCGCCCGTCTGTTATATGGCTAGCACATGGTAGATGCTTCAAAGAGGCCCAATGTTATCAGACACAGCCAAGGTTGGAAATGTGCGATACTTGGAACCTAGGAGGTAGTAGTGGCGGCATTGTAACCCACTTCATACCGTCGTTTGTGTTTGTTCGTGTATTCATCTCATCGCGTGTGAGATTGAATATGCATGTTGAGGTGCGAGCGCTACTATGCGCAAAACCATTAGTATGGAGCTGATAAATAAAATAAAATACCTATAAAAAAAGCTTACTGTACTTACAGGTAAATCCATAGCCGAACCCATGATCATACGAAGCCTCGCCATTGCTCACTCGGGATATTATGCCGCGAACGCAGCGCCGCCCAGTTGATCCTCTCCCATGCATCAAGATCCGGCTCCGCAACTTGGTGCTGCAGCGGTCCAGCAGGACTATCCACCTCCTCGGCCGCCTTGGAGGGCGCATCGACGTACGGCGCAAGCCTAGTGTACAAGAACAAAATTCAAGTATAAGCATATGAATGCATGGGCGAGGGGTTGCGGCTGTCTAACCTGAGATTAACAATCCGATCCCAGAGACGGTCTACAGCTTCGTTGAGCTTGTAGCTGACCCAGCCGCAGAGGTGGAGGCGTTCCAGCAGTGTAGATGCGGATAAGATTCCGAATTCTGAGCATGCGAGCGAGGTTTGGTGCACAAACCATGTGCTTTCTGGTGAGGGCTCGGCCGAGATGGCGCCTATGCAGAGGATCCATAGGAGGAGATCGGGGCAGTGCTGCCACTCCGAGTGTATGGTGCAATTTAATGCCTTCTCGAGGCGCTTGCTTGCGGCGAAGTGGAGCAGGTGGACGTGTGACTGCAGTTTCATGGCTTCTGTGGTGCGCACAGTGAAGATTAGGAGCGCTACGCACAGTGCATCTTCCAGGGGCGTAACGAGGTGTTCGTTTTCTCGTAACCATGTTATTAGCGAACATTCCAGAACACAGGCAAAGTTCTGGATGTCGAGAGGATCAAGCACGCTTTCCGGGTCGCTGAAACACACGTTGAGGTCTGCTATCAGCACGAGTACCGACTCAACTAATGCGTTGAGTGTCTCTTTGACACCTGTATACCGACAGCAGTCAGTCATATGCTGTGATATATTTGGTCGGTAGCCTGAGGGATGCCGCGGGAGGCTTGCAGTGCTAATGTATTCTAGCGTTGAGGGGTTTGGGGCTTGAAAAGAAGCGATGGCGTGAGCGGTCGAATGCCTGATGCTCAGTAAGCACATGCCAACCCTCTTTCGGGTCGTGGAGTGGGAAAGAGAGTTACACACCAGAGCATAAAGGCCTGCAAGATGCGATTCGTGTTGATTGCCTTCAGTCCTCCTCGTAACTGCACCATTTCTTGCAATCCTTTCTGATGTATCTGGAGCTGGGCTATGTGGTCCTCATTCAGCTCAAATCCCGGTAAGAGGAGGCTCTCTTCTACCGTTAGCAGATTGAAGACTGCGCCAATGTTTGCATCCGATATACCATCCGGAGTCAGAATAGCTGCGTTCACGGCTGCGATCGCTTGTGCCCGGTGGTACAGGATGGCATCAATGGTACCTCTACCGAAGACGTAGGTATGCAGCGCGATCGTAGAAAGCAAGCTGTGCATGAAACCTGGATTGCTCATCGCCGTGCCGAACCAATCCGACTTCATCAAGGTGGACCGGTGCCTGATGTCGACTGCGATGATACCGGGAGCCATTTCGGTGGAAACTGCAAGGGTCGGTTAGTGATCTAAACTACTCTTCAAGCCATACATCGGCAAATAATGAGTACAAGTATCAACCTTGCATTAATGTTAGGAAGGCGGAAAACAGAGTTGCCGTGCCACAGACTCGGTTACCAAGGAAGCAGAGATCAAGGAAATGCAGAGACTATACTTACAATGCTTCAAGAGTTCCGACACACTCTGGGTCATCTGCAGTGAGGACGTTTGAAAAGGATCAAACTGTTGGTTGTTCGGGTCTTCTTTAGGCGCCGAGTGCTTGAGTAGCAGACATCTTCCACATAACCGCTGTCCAAGGCGACAGAGAAAGATTTGACAATCTGGACAAATGTCTCCCATTACTAATGCAGAGTTTTGGATCTCCGGGGAGGGAAAGTGGTCAGACCTGTTCGAAGACGTGGGCGGGCTTGGCGTCTCCGTATTTGGTATAAGTGTCAAGTCCGTAGCACCCGTACTCTTTGGGCTTGCACTTTCGGGACTCCCTGATTTCCTTTGTTTTGCAGCATGTTTGCTCGTTGACCATGGATCTTTTTTCCGCGCATTCCGCATGACAAAAGAACGAGCATTTCGGCGCCCTTGGCGCGATGTCTTTGCTTGAGCCGCGTCGACGAACAAAAAGTCCTGCTGAGACATCGTTGGCTGGAAGTGTGGTCTTCTCTTGGAACCCTCCCTCTAGCCCACCAACACTCCTTCACGCCGCAAGACCAGCTTGATGCCCTCTTATAGTCCGGGTCAGAGCGATGCGATCGTAGTGAGGCTCAGCAAGGCGCGGCCCGGAAAAGGTTGCGGGTAGAGACCGGGCCAAAACTTCCTAGTTGATGCTTATTTGCTACCATTTTGATTCTGACATTTGCTGAGATGGCGTTGAGTTGCGGCCGTTTCGTCTCTGATGTTACTGGAGGTGATAGAGGGGCGCAGGTGTGGAACTATCAAGGACCAGATTTGTATTAGGCTGCAGAAGCGAAGTCGGGCTTGACAGGGTGTCTGCGACCGATGTCTACCTCGCAAAAGCTTGTGTAGGTGTAACGGGGTACCTGTGATTCTTATAGCCGGGCACAGAAGGGTTCCAGAAGACGGTGAATGACGTAGTATCCGGGGTATTGCTGTTGAACTATATGGGACGGTGATGCCGAAACTTGTCAAGATTAGTATCATTCATGCCCCGGGGTCTAGGTTACATGGGATCGATCTGATGATGTCTCTTCTGCGGTTGTGAGGTGGGCGCATAGAGGCTGAGGGATGGGGCGATGCAACCCTATCTGCCGTTGCAGGTTCAGAAAGACTTTTGAGGCTGTCGGGATTCCAAAATGTATGTGGAGCATGCAACAGCGTTGCACGCCCAGTGGGTGCTACCTACCCAGCTACCGAAGCGGCGTCCGCGATGATTCGCTCGGCGTGCATGAAAAGTGCAACGGGGAGCGAGCGGAAAGTTGAAAATGCCGTCGCCGGCTGCAATTGAATTGAAGAACTGAACAACAAGAGAGGGTGAGAGAGATGCTATATTCAGGGCGAAGAATGCCTACACACACTCTTACATGGTACGTTGGATGAGGTGAGGTTGTTGGCGTGGTGCCTCGGCGGCGGGAAGACGCCTGGGGATGACGACGTCTTGGCGTTTTGGCGCGTTTCGGAATACCTACTGGCAATGTAGTCGACACCGCAACCATACATGCTCTAGATGGACGTTGGAGGTGAGGCTGCCAAAATGTGGACCCGACAAGATCGTGTATAGGCGAAGAAGAAGGACCCCAGGAACAAAGACGCGCCGGGCCCGGAACCACTGGGCAAGCGCGACCGTTCCGCGCGTCGCCATACTCGGACATTTGAACACCCGCCATGACCGTTGACGAATATGTGGCAGGCAAGTCACGCACTGGTGGCGACGCCGACATGCTAACTCACACATATGCTGCAGGCCTATCTGGAATACCTGCGCACATCCTCCACGCAGAACTGCGCCGGCGACAGCAAGACAATGCCCGACCGAAATGCGAGACCAAGGGCGGCCGGGGCCATTACAACACCCCCCTACACGTCTTTGCTCTCTTCCTCATCCTCCTCCTTAGTACCGCAGGTAAGACACCCCCAGCATCATTCTTCCCAC